>JANHFL010002277.1:48878-61926 GCA_032468155.1 Oxyrhabdium leporinum
TTTGCTGTTTGCTGCAAGGAGGCAAATTGCTGGGAGGCAGAGACAGAGGCAGATTTTTTTTTCTTGTTTTCCTCCCCGAAAGCAAGGTGCATCTTATACTTTGGGGTGTCTTATACTCCGAAGAAATATGGTAATTAAAGAAAGGTAACAATTTCTCTACTGGCATTGCTACTGATGTTCTGGGTTGTGGATTTTATCTCTTCCTCTCCAACCAGGCACAGGGAAACAGGGCTACAAGAAACAAAACATTTATCATGACTTTGTAACAAACATCATTCTTGACTCCTTAGGTGTGACATTGTGATACATAAGGATGAAAATAGTGACATTTGTCACATGACATCCCAACACATGTTTTGTCATTTTGACTTCATTGTAATTAGGAACAGATGCCTATATTTTTCAACCAGCAGGTGGGAAGAAGAACCATGTTGGAAAGCTGAAGGACACCATTAAGGGAAGGCTCTCAAAATACATATTGTGGTATAACTTTGGTATCTGGAAATATATTATCTACATCAGAGGTTGCCAGTGTTGAGTTTCCCAGCTACCCATGTTGACTGGGGGATTCTGGGAGCTGAAGTCCACATGTC
Organism: Oxyrhabdium leporinum; assembly: GCA_032468155.1. Classification (NCBI taxonomy): domain Eukaryota; kingdom Metazoa; phylum Chordata; class Lepidosauria; order Squamata; family Cyclocoridae; genus Oxyrhabdium; species Oxyrhabdium leporinum. The sequence continues at coordinate 49,472 of JANHFL010002277.1, forward strand.
TTAAAGTAGAGCTTGGTGTAATCCAACAAGGCAATAGTTCTTAAACTTGATGAAACTATCACTATACCACCAACCTGGCCATTGAATCTCAGTTTTGAAGACAATTGTTTTTTTAACAATACTCATTCAATGGACCAGTTACGATGGGATGATCCATCAAGATCTGGGTTGAAGAAACTTGGATGACCACAAGTTGGAAGCAATGTTTTTGATGCCCTCTAATGATTGCCTGGATTTTTACCACAGCCAGATATAGTGATTAATTCTATTTATGATTATTTGTCCCTGCTTCGTTTCATGTTCATCTTGATGTTAAATGTTAATGTTAAGAAATTTTAAATGCCATAATAGTTGATGACTGGGACTTCATTGCAATGCTCATGACAATAAAACCAGTTGGATATGTTCCATGAGAATTAATTGGCAAATTTAAACCTATATCTTCCTGTTTAAGTTACATAATACTGACATTCTTAAAATGTGTCTTTTGCCATCTGCACTCAGCATGTTGTCACACACAGTTGTTAGCTTTGAAAAGCAGCCTTGCTAAACAAAAGACATAGAATAAATGGGTTGCCATAAGAAAACAATTTAAAAGGAGTCACCTGTTGAGAAAAGACACTTAATCAAACCAGGGTAAGGAATGAGACCACCCAAGATTAGAAAAATTTCTCCCACCCAGAAACCAACATCAGTGTGGCAGTTTCAAGGCAGGTACACTGAAATATGTGAAGTGCTGTGGGAGCCTATAATCAGAATCAAAATAGACATAAGCCTTTTCTCAGAAGTGAATTCCCGGAGACCAAACAGATAAGACTTCATGCAAGTTAATTGACAACAGATGATGCAAATAAAAACTGACTTATAGGATATTTTAGGTAGGAGAGGAAAACAGATTGGTTTAATATCTGTATTACTTGAACTTGGGCCTAGATTTAGATTATTCTTAATGCTTATAGCATTGCTCAGGCCTCCATGGAAGTCATCCCCACACATGTGGATTGGTGCAAAAAGAAAAAAAAAAGCTAAATAATTGGAGGGCTAGGGAATACAATAGTCTAGGTAGTTTTGTTTTGTTTTTTCCTTTTTATGCGGAAGTGTGTGGTTGTTGTTGTTGTTTTCCTGTGAGTGTTATACAAATTTGGAAGCATTTCAGAGGGGCCCCAAAGAGAAACTTGTGTTTCAGATAAGTGTTCTCAACTATGTTATGTTGACCTAGCTGGGAATGTGTGGTTATGGTGGAGGGATGCATACAGGGAACTATTAATTCTATTCTGGAAATAATTTAGGTTTAGAATTCATGATAGGATACCAAATCAAATTTGACTGGACCAATATGCCAATTAGTAGGATGTGGTCTGGATCATCTTGCTTCTATAGAAGACTTTGTTATGGAAACTCAGGAGCCTCCCTTTCTGCTGTTTAGCAATTCCTAGGTGAACAATGATCTGCGAATCTCAAAACAAGCAGACTTCATCCTGGATTAATTTTTATTCAAGTGCCAAACCATTAATTGATTTTCTAACTTCTATTCCTTCTAGTCTTAGTATATTAGTATGTGAGACAAAATTCATAGAAAGCACTTCCTGGTTTATTTCTAGCATGAAATGTCATAGGAAATTCTACTAAATCTGGAAGTGTCAGTTGATGCAGCAAACTGACTACAGAGGAAACTACAGACAATTGGAATATACAACAATTTTTGACATCTGTATTGTAGCTACTTTCTTTCTGGTTCAAGTTTAAAATGCTAATGTTTACTTCTGAAAAATGCTTGATCCTGTATAAATTAACCAGAATCCATGCAAACCAATCACATTGGCATGGTAATCATTAGATCTGACAGCTGAACAGATATTCAGATATTCTTGGATGAAACAGATTTCCTAAATCCATTTCAATCAAGGTTTGGCACTGTAAACGTATTAACCCCTTTGTCAGATGACCTATGGCAGAGTGCAATGTTACTTGATCATTTTGCTAGACCTCACAGGAAATTCTGATACCATCAACCATCAATCCTTATGGAGAAATTACCAAGCACGATTTAAAACTCATATCTAAAAGGCCATCACCTACATGCATGCTGAATGATAGTTATTTTATTCTGTTTTATTTCAGGGAGTTCGTAAGACTCTATCCCCCATATGGTTTAGTGTTGAGTATAGGCTGTAGTAGGTATGCATGTATTAAAAAAAAAGGTTATAAGCCACATACTCCTGGAAAAATAGCCCATGGGCATATATGAAACCCCTGAGGAGGTTCATTTGGAGTTTTAGAGGAAAGTATCATCATTATTTCAGTGAGACTTAACACTGTTATTTTTAAATCAGATCCAGATGAAACAGTGGAATTGATGAATTGGTGTCTCACAGAGATACTCTTATCTGTCTAGCTAAGTGCCATTCAACCTGTTCTTGGGGAGCTGCACTCTTATAGGAATTTGGCGATGTTTCTGGATCCATCTTTGACATAACAAGCCCTAGATGTACTTGTAGCACAAGGCACTTCTCCATGTTTGGGCTGGATATAGCCCTATCTGATTATGTACAGTTTTATTACATTAATCCTTTTCCTGGTAATTTATTCAGATTACTGCCATGTGGCATACAAGGACCTTCCCTTGAATAGAATAACAGAGTTGGAAGGGATGTTGGAGGTCTTCTAGTCCAACACCCACCCACCCCACACACACACACTCAGGCAGGAAACTATACCATTTCAGAAAAATGGTTATCCAATCTCCTTAAAAGCTTCCAGTGTTGGAGAATTCACAGCTTCTGGAGACAAGTTGTTCAACTGGTTAATTGTTCTGTCAGAAAATTTCTCCTTAGTTCTAGGTTGCTTCTCTCCTTCATTAGTTTCCATCCATTGCTTCTTGTCCTGCCCTCAGGTGCTTTGGAGAACAGCTTGACTCCCTCTTCTTTGTGGCAGTCCCTGAGATATCAGAACCCTGCTATCCTGTCACCCCTTGTTTTCATCAAACTAGACATACCCAATTCCAGCAACTGTTCTTTATATGTTTTAGCCTCCAATGTCCTAATTATCATTTTTGCTGCATTCTTTCTAGAGTCTCAACATCTTTTTTTATAATGTGGTGACCAAAACTGGATGCAGTATTCCAAGTGTGACCTTACCCAGGAATTATAAAGTGGTATTCACACTTCACGTGATCTTGATTTTATCCCTCTGTTTATGCAGCCTAGAACTGTGTGGGCTTTGGGGATATTATTGTATGATCAATGGTACTAATACCCGTACAAATCTCAAAAGGTGAATTCTGCCCTCAGGAACTCATTCAGCCAAACCACTTACACTAGACTGAATTGGTGATCAATTATTTAGTTACTACATTCCCTCCCCCCCACCCCTTCCATTTTGGAAATGGTCAAGATAGCCAACATCGCAATTATTTCATGTTTTCCCCCCATAAGAACTACCTTCTAAGTGACATTGGGCTGAGAGAATGTGACTGGCCCAAAGCCATCCATGGAGCCCTGTGTCTAGGGCTGGACTTGAATGTGGGTCTCTCCACTGCTTCCCCCAACAGCTACCACTGTATACCTTCCTGGCTCTCTATTTAGTCAAGCCACACATATTATTTGTTCTCTTATTTTTTATACAGTAAAGCTTAGGGATGAACAGACCACTGGGCAGATGTCATACTGTTGCTTAAATATATACTGTAATGTACCATAACAAAGGGCCATAGGGCCCAAACTAGCATTAAGGTTACCAGCAAGAATTAAATTAGCATTTGGGTGCATTAGAAACAATTCCAGTAGATAATCCTCAAACTCGATAGTTAGGTTTGGTAACTTAGGTTACAGAAAATAAATGTTAATTTCAAGCCGGTGTCCCTAGCCAGAGTGACACTGGCTCATGACTAGAATGAATACAAATCAGGAAGGAGTCGAATACAGTAGGCTAAGAATGCACTCAAAATAATTGAGGCATTGGAAAGATTGTAAGGGTCTGAAAATTGAGGCAGGAAGATTGAAGTCAGCTTTGACAGGGTGACATATAAATACTGCTGTTCTTAAAGCTCTGCTAGACTTCAGTTTGTAACCACAGAGCACTGAGAATTAGCTCCTGCAGCCGCAAACTTTAACCTAAAATATTAATATAATTTCTTGCAAACTGATAGAGAAAAGCATCCTTTGGCTCCCATTAGCCAGCTCTTTATTCTGCATTATATCATGACTGACAAGCAACTGTAAATTGGTGCATGTAAACTGTAAAATGGTAGAGCAGAACCCACCATAAATATAATTAAGAAGATACTTGTCCTAAGATAATATGGCAAAGAACATGAACCACCCTCTCCAAATTAGCATGAATAAACAACATTTGGAGCACTGTCCAATTGCCTTATATTAGAGAGACATTCTGACACTTGCTTGGACCTTCTGCTTGAGAATTTGGAAATGATACTTATGGATGGAATGACTCTTGGATGCCCAATAGAAGATTTTTCTGATCTCCTGGAATAAAACAGGGGGAGCAATTCTTCCTTTGGGAACTTATTGGACAGTGTTGAGATGATCCACTGATAAGTAATCTGAGAATAGGACAGTGGAGTTTAATGATATTCATTGCAGGCTGCCCCTAGCTTAAAAGATAGATCAGGACAGAAAGGACTTTATATTGTAACTTTGGTCAAATTCAAGCCAATAAGAAACTTAACTGATACCAGCTCTTAAACTAAGGCAGAGAAGCAGAATATGTATGTATGTATGTATATGTATTAAATTTATATGCCTCCCATCTCACTATCACATCTTTGACCACAATAGGAGTTATCATCACTAAGAAGCACAAATGGAAATAGCCCAGCTCTCAGGATAGTCTGATCCTTGTCCCAAATTACACCACTGTCTTGAGTTGATTCCCGGTTCTTTCTTTTCTTTTCTTTTCTTTTCCTTTTTTCCTTTCCTTTTCTTTTCTTCTTTTCTTTTCTTTTCTTTTCTTTCTTTTTTTATTTTTAAATATACACCAACATCAATACATGAACAGTATATGACACACTGTTCTGGGTATCATTCATTTTGATACAAATAGCAATAATCATATTAATAATATTTGTTACATTAGTCAAACATGTAATCCTAGTATTAATATACATGTTTGTTTTAAAGTAGTTATTCAATATTTCAGTTCTTTCTTAATGTAATATTTAAAACATGTGAATGTGGATTGCTCGAGTAATAATTCTTCATAATTTATTTTGTCACTTTGACTAGAATGGTCTTCTGCACCCTGGTGTCTTCCACATGTTTTGGGATGCACCTACTGAAGAGGATTTTTACCCCAATATTTTGAGTGGAGGAAAGTAGATCTTGTGCTTGTGGTAGGGAGGCTGATGGTCCTTTCATTACTATGTGCAAATGTGTATGTACTTTGTCTTTAGAACAAAACAAACTCCAGGAGATCTTGAAGGCTGCTGCAGAGAGTGGAAAGTTGTCAAACCTAGTACCAGTGAATCCAGTGGGGCAGCCCAGGTAAGTTTATGAATCTGTGGTTTTCAAGTTTCTTGATCAGAGGGCAGCATCAGGTTAATTTAACTGGGCTGGAGATCAGAGCAAATGTAGATTGATTTTGTACCAGAGGGAGTTGCATAAACACTTAGCTCCATCTCTAAGTTGAAACATTTGGTCTCCAGCAGCAAAATTTCTGAAACTGACTCTGAGGTTGAAACCAAATCAAGAACAGGTAGAATAGAATAAAATTCTTCATTGGCCAAGTGTGATTGGACACACGAGGAATTTGTCTTTGGTGCATATGCTCTCAGTGTACATAAAAATAAAATAAAATACACTCAATCAAGAACAGGTAGCAAATAGAGATTTCAAAGAATTCGCCCAGGAGAATTAAAGCCACATAATATGATGATACCATAATCTCAGAGGCTTTCAAAAGATTGTTGAAAAGGAGGAAGACGAAGAAGGTGGGATCACTTCGAAGTTATTCACCACGATGGCTGAGCAGACTGTAAATCACAAGCAGACCATCCCCGCAAGATATTGAGAAATGAAAGGCTGTGGAGCGCATACAATGTTTTTGTGTGCTTCCCAAGAACATCCAGTTAGTCACTGTGAAGAACAGGATGTGGGATTAATATCAGCCTTGACATGCGTCCAAATTCTAATGACTGGTCAAGTTATTTTGACAATCCACTTAATTCTTTCCTTGTATTTTGCTTTTTCTTATCGCAGTAGCTAAAGGAAAGATTGACAAAGACAACTAAGAATTCAGAACATCTCCTAAGGATAAGACTGAAGTGTGGAGTGGGGACAGGAAAACATTTACCTCTGTGGAAAAGACTTCAAGCAGTAACTGAAGAGAGAAGGCCTGGGAGAGCTTTGGGGCTAGTGGAGTGGATCTCAAGTTGGGATCCTGCCTTCTTCTCTAACATAACTGACATTTAATTCTAGCTCAGTCTTGCACACCGATGTCTTTTACTGATCCAGCATTGATTTCCTTCAGTATCTTTGGCTTCATACAAAAATCTTACTCCTTCATCGGGTTGAGGGTCCATTGATGAAAATTCCACATCAATCCTTTTGTCTCAGGTTTCTTTACTTGTTGAGTTATGGCGAGGATAGAATGTAATCCCTGTGACATCAGCCAGGTGAGATATGGATGCAATCAGTCAATATTTTCAGTGATTTCATGCCGCTACTACATTCGTTCAAAATGAAAGCAAAAAGGATGGAAATTGTAAGTGCGCTCTTCACATAAATGAGGAGTTATTGTTCCTGCAGTTTTGTAAGATGCTGTGGCATATTTATGTATATAGCTTTATGTAGGCATGCACACATATATTGGAGAAGTTGTGTTTCTCTTGATTATTAGCTGGGATAAAGGTCCCCCTGTTCACCACTGGCATCTGATTATTCAGTTCACTCTGACTCTGTGGTATCCCACTAAAGTTGATTACAATTACTGTGTGTCTGATAACAAAGTTGAATAGCTCTGTCTCTACACTGAAACTCTGAAGAACTAAACAAACCTAAAAAGTACCAAACTAGATAGATTTATGGTCTATCAGTGATGGCGACTCTCTTTCTCAATATGACTTTGTTTTGGGGTTTCTGGAGGCATCATGCTAGCCTGTTTAGAAACTATATCATGGTCTGTAGATCTTGGTTTGGTCAGTAAACCCATCTTGCATTTGTTCTATTGCAATAACAAATCATTCTGTGGAGATAAAACTGCTATTTACAAATATATTCTGTTCAAATGATTTAAGAGGAGCAATATGGGCTATGGAAGGTGCACAACTAATAAACATAATATGAAAATCTAGTAGGAGTGGTGCTTGATTTGGATAAGAGCTGTTGTTTTTACTTCTTTTAACACACCTCAGAAAGTGAGCTATTTATGAGAAGGAACAAGGGTGATCTAACCTTACATTTCTTTTGTCAACTTCCTCACCTCCCACCCACAAAAATCTTTGTGTCGCAGGACAGAGTTTCAGTTTTATGCTGGCAAGCAAAATTTCTCAGAGAGAAATTCAAAATAGGGCAAGAGTAAATTACTAAAAATGCAGACTTCCTTTCTAAGCAATTGAGAAACATGGATGGCCTTAGCTCTGATTGTGTTGGGAAGCAGAGATGAGCACTCCCCCGTGTTGTATTTCTTGAAATAATTCAGGTAGTCCTCGACTTACAACCTTTCATTTAGCAACCGTTTGAAGTTATAGCAGCACTGAAAAAAGTGGCTAACAGTGGATCCTCACACTTACAACTATCACAGTCACATGATCAAAATGTGGGTTCTTGGCAACTGGCATGTATTTACAATGGTTGCAACATCCTTGGGTTGTGTGATCACCATTTGTGACTTCCCCAGCCATCTTCCAACAAATAAAGTCAAGGGAGGAAACTTGATTTGCTTAATGGCCATGTGATTCATTTAACAGCTGTATTGTTTTGCTTAACAGCCATGGCAAAAAAAGTTTGTAAAATCAGGTGTGACTCACTTAACAACTGCCTTAGTTACTAATGAAAATTCTGGTCCCAATTTTGGTCCTCTACTACCTTCACTGCGCTCTCTTTCTCTTGCCCCACTCCTGATATTAGGAAGCAAAGCTTTGTTGGTTGATGTTGAGAAGACAACATCAAGAGAATATCTACTGTGGGCGAGGAGGATTAAGTTTGCTTCTGAGAAAAAATTGAATCTACATGCACAGATGAAAGCAATAGGAGGGAAGGAAAAACACCTAATTCTGTCTGTCCTATCTAATCACATCTGATTCTGCCTAGTTTTGGAGATCAGCCCAGGTCAGCTAAGTGCTGCTACCTACAGAATAACAGAGCTGGAAGGGACCTTGGAGGTCTTCTAGTCCAACCCCCTGCTCAAGCAGGAGACCTAATACCATTCCAGACAAGTGGCTCTTCTTAAAAGCCTCCAGTGATGGAACACCCATAACTTCTGAAGGCAAGTCGTTCTCCTCGTTTATTATTCTGTTAGGAAATTTCTCCTTAATTCTAGATTGCTTCTCTCCTTGATTTGTTTCCATCCATTGCTTCTTGTCTTGCCTTCTGGTACTTTGAAAAATAGATTGATCTCCCTCTTCTTTGTGGCAGCCCCTCAAATATTGGAACACTGCTACGATGTCACCCCTACTCCTTCTTTTCAGTAGACTGTGTCAGGGGAAAAAACCCGAATCAGGAGCATAGCTGCACTTGATAGAAATGGAACAGACAGCACACCACAAACGTCTCACATCAGGAATCAGAGGTTTATTACAATTTAAAACATAGCAAGCATAAAGCACATGAATCACATTGCAATGAGGGTCAATCACGCAAGCAGTCACAAGAGACAGCTTGGGACCAATTGGTCCCGATTCATACTTTAACATTACTTTATATACCTTCAAACCACATAACTCATAACATTCGGGACTTCCTGCATTATCACAGCAACCTATCCTTCGACTCATCATCACATTTCAACATTTCTATTTTCATTCATACTGCCACTGCCTAGTTCCCCATTTCCCACAGCCATAGCTCCTCTCATCCTGAATTATAAGGAACTACAATGGGGGGGGGGGGGAATGAAACCATGCACCAAGATACTCATCTCAGTCATCATCATTGATATACTCATGCTGATTACAAATTTTTCCTTTATATTTGTGATAGGCAACTGGTGCTGATAATGAACCCATCTCGGCCCTCAATCCTTATAGTGTTTAAGCGTCTGCGTGGGGCACAACAGCAAGAGTACAGAACTGCAGAATCCCAATACATTTTTCTCACAACTGGACAAACCCAATTCCTGCCACTGTTCTTCATATATTTTAGCCTCCAAACACCCCCCCCCCCCCATCACCTTTTCTGCACTCTTTCCAGAGTCAAAATGGAAAAGTTGGAGTTAGGGTTTTGGAAGTAATTTTTCCTAAAGCTTGAGCCTAAGAATTTTGTTCTTTTATTCTTTTACCATGAGCCTGAAAACACAGAAGAAGCTAGTGGAATAGGAAGAGGTTAAGCTGAGGATGGAGGAATGTGAGATGACAATGCCTAGCTGAAGCTAAGCAGAGTCTCTTCATACTTGGTCGGAGAATCATCGGAAATACCATGGTGGTTAGCTAAATAAGGAAGGGGGAAAATATAGAAGAACAAATTGAAAAGGAAGCTGGTTTTGTTTTTGCTACATGACTGCATGCACGAACTGATCAGGAATTGAACTTAATTTGAGTTTTCCTTTTTCAGAGAGACACGCCACCAAAGTCCAGGAATTATAACTCCTGAATCCCCAATAGACTCCCCACCCCCCAGCCTGTTTATCCTGAATTTCGCATCTAAGTCTACTTCCTCTGCTTCTTCTGAATTACAAAAAAAAATTCTCTTGTGTGAGAATCAGTAATAGATCTGTCTTAACTCTTGGGAAGGGCCATAGCTTAGCCTGGAGCAGGTGAGGGGGAAAATCATGGCTGCAATGTGCGGACTCGCAACTTGCGTACTCTCATCAGATGTCAGGTAGTGCAGACTTAATGGTGTCAATTCTATGATGACCTCAAGCATAGATTGTCATTATTACCACAATGTGGTTGTCGGAAGGTATTGCTGTTCAGCTATAATGTGGCTTTCTTGGCTAAGCCATAATGTGGTTTCCTTGGTTTTGATATGATCTCAAAGAAGCTGTAGTGGCACAGTGGTTAGAGTGCAATACTGCAGACTGCCTGCAATTTGGCAGTTCGAATCTCACCAGGTTCAAGGTTGACTCAGCCTTCCATCCTTCCAAGGTCGGTAAAATGAGGACCCAGATTGTTGGGGGCAATAGGCTGACTCTGTAAACCGCTCAGAGAGGGCTGTAAAGCACTGTGAAGAGGAATATAAGTCTAAGTGCTATTGCTATTGCTATGTCATTGCTTATCGTCATTACTTAGGACCATTGCTGTGTCCCAAGGTCACGTGATCACCTTCTGAAAAGCAAAATCTATGAGGAAGCTAGATTCACTTCACAACCGTGTTACTAACTTACCAATTGCAGCGATTGTAACTACTTGTATGTTGTATGTTGTAACTACTTAATTTTTAGTGAGACTATTCTGTCGCATAGCTCCTCTCTCCTATATCCCTTTCTTTCCAGGTGGGCTGTAAATAGAAATGTAAACATGGAGCTCAAAGATCAATACAGCCCAACCATTTGAGAACTGAAAACACAGTCGTACATCATGCTGTGTAGACGCTCGATCCACCTCGCCGGGCGTGCCATGCTCCCCAATGAGCCATAGATTTAGACAAAACATCCCTGTTTATAATTTGCGGGCTATTGGAGGTTTGTCTTATAACCAGAGGTGCCTATCCGTAACTTCAACCTTGGAAAACAACAGTCGGACGTAATAGCACTAAACCAGTTAGTCATGGTGACTGAGGACCAGGCCTCGCATTTTGGAGCTTTGCAGCAAAACCGACACTATAAAGAATGTGGACATGACTAACGTGAGACAGAAAAGGTGATAATTTATGCTGCAAAGCAGCAGAAATACTCCAGCCGGCAGGTGAAAAAAAATTTCACCTGCCTAGGAGAAAGGAGACAAAAGGACAGCAAGCCTCCTAAAGATTTGTAGGCTTCACTAGAATTGCTAACCAGAAACCCAAACGGAAATTCCTAATTATCTGATTCTTGAGAGTGCAATGAAGCAGACGCTTCCGATATAAGGTCTTAACTTTTTTCCTCATGCTGTGTTTATGCAAAGCTCGAGAAGCATTCCAAGTGTTATTTTCTGCGCGAGCATATATTATTTAGGGTCTGATTGGAAGTTGGAAAGAATATAAAATACAGAATATCAGAGTTGGAAGGGACCTTGGAGGCCTTCTAGTCCAACCCCCTGCTCAAGCAGGAAACCCTGTACCATTCCAGACAAATGGCTGTCTAGTCTCTTTTTAAAAAGCTCCAGGGATGAAGCACCTACAAGGCAAGCTGTTCCAATGATTAATTGTTCTCACTGACAGGAAATTTCTCCTTAATTCTAGGTTGGAACTCTCTTTGATAAGTGTCCATCCATTACTTCTTGTCCTGCCATCAGAATTGAATCAGTAATACATGCAGTCTGGAGAAGGAACTGTGTGGGAGGGAGGTAAAAGCTAGTTCCTTAGGAACAAAATAGAGAAGTAGTCCTGGGCAGGGGTTCACAATCTGGATGTCAGAATGAGTACAGGAAGTCCTCAACTTAGGACCACAATTGAGCCCAAAATTTATGTTGCTAAGTGAGACAAAAGTTCAGAGAAGAGCAACTAAGATGATCAAAGGCCTGGAGACTAAAACATACGAAGAACGGCTGCAGGATTTGGGTTTGGCTAGTCTAAAGAAAAGAAGAATTAGGGGTGACATGATGGCAGTATTCCAGTATTTGAGGGTCTGTCACAAAGAAGAGGGGGTTAAATTATTCTACAAAGCACCGGAGGGCAGGACAAGAAACAATGGTTGGAAACTAACCAAAGAGAGAAGCCATCTGGAATTACAATACAACCTCTGGTCACGACCGTAATTCGTTCCGTAACTTCGGCCGCAACGCAATTTGGTCGTCGTGACTGGAAGTGAGACTGACTGAGCATGCGCTTACAAAAAAAAAATGGCGCGGAAGGGGAAATTGGCCGCAGCCATGTTTGATTGCCACCTGAGTACGTGTTCGTGACCAGATTCAAAAATGTTGTGAATTTTTTGGTCAGAACCCGATTTGGTTGTGGTCAAAAGCGTTCATGACCAGAGGTTCTACTGTAAGGAGAAACCTCCTAAGAGTGAGGAGAATTAACCAGTGGAATAGTTTGCCTTCAGAAATCGTGGGTGTTCCTGCTCCATCCCTGGAGGTTTTTAAGAGACTAGACAGTCACTTATCTGAAATGGTGCAGGATGTCCTACTTGAGCAGGGGGCTGGACTAGAAGACCTCCAAGGTCCCTTCCTATTCTATTCTATTCTATTCTATTCTATTCTATTC
>JANHFL010002277.1:62026-81989 GCA_032468155.1 Oxyrhabdium leporinum
CTTGCCGTGTCTGTAACAGAGAATATCGATTTTTTTCCATCACATTCTTGCTTGCTCCCTCACAGGGTTATTGTGGGGAAGACAGGAGGGGGAAGGAGCCATATGTATGTTCATTGCCTTCAGTTATTTATAAAAATAATAAAGGTGGGATAAAAATCTAAGAAACAAAAAAACTGGTATATTTCTGGTATATTTCAGAAGGAGCCGGAGAACACCTTTTCCAACTAACATATTTTATTACAAGTAACTACAGTTTCTATGCGAAGCAGCTCTATGCAATATATCAAATGTCCCGAGTGTATAATCAGATGCAGAATTTATTTATTACGTTTATATGCTCCCCCATCTCAGAGTTTGAGATAGTCTGGGCAGCTTATTTAACTTACAACGTAATTTGGGTAAGGGGGAAAAGTGGAGGAAAAATATATGTAGACATCTGAAGGCTGTTACCACATCGCTCTGAATCCATTTCACTGGATTAATCTTGGTTAACCAAAGGAAAGGCAGAAAAAAATTCCATCCGTATTTTCCACATTACTAATGTAACTTTACAGAAGAACAGAACAGAAGAACAGAGTTGGAAGGGACCTTGGAGGTCTTCTAGTCCAACTCCTTGCTCAGGCAACCTGCTATCCCACTGCTCAGAAAACCCTATACCATTTCAGACCAATGGTTGTCCAATCTCTTCTTAAAAACCTCCAGAGTGTTGGAGCACCACAATTTCTGGAGTCAAGTCTTTCCACTGATTAATTGTTCCAACTGTCAGGAAATTTCTCCTTAGTTCTAGGTTGGAGAAATTTCCTGACAGTTAGAACAATTAATCAGTGAAACATAACTTCGTTTCTATCTGAACAGGGTCCTCTCTTTCTTCTCTTCCTCTTCTGTCTTTTGGGCTAAAAAGCTTCCGGTCTTTCAATGGTAGGGCAAGTGCTCCACCTTTTGGCCCAAAGATTTGCAATCACTCTGCGGGCAGCCTCACCTGGCGAAGGTAGAGCTTCAGGACATTGCTGATATCATGCGGTGAGGCCTGAGACAGCTCAACCAGCTCTTTCCCATTCTCAAAAGCCTGACAGAGCTTCTCCACGCGGGATTTCACTCCATTAACACGGTAGATGCCCTAAGGAAGACAGAAAGGAGTATCGATCCAACAAAGTGTTGCCATTTTGATTTTTTTTGACCGAGTCTCTCCCCCAGATGTGCTTGTTTCAGGGATGCCCAGCAGGTAGGTAGAAAAAGTGAACCACAGTAATTATAATGGTGTGACTGAAGCTCCACCTGTTGTTTATGTGCGTGCCACACAGTTTGGATCCCGTTCCTCTGTCACCTTGAAAAAAAATATTTTTTCAACAGAAAAAAATACTTTTACAACAGAAGCGTGCAACCATTATACAGGGGTTGCATGCCAAAACAGGAACAGAGCAAAAAGTAAATTTCGTTCCCTTTAATTAAACAGCTCATAGAATTACTCCCCACGCATTCTTCCTTTCTAGGGTATCACATGACAGATCACAGTTAAAACACAGCTTGTTTTCGCTCTCTTTAGCACACCTGTTGGAGGGTTTCCCAATCTTGGCCACTTTAAGAGATGTGGCCTTCAATTCCCAGAAGCCATGGCTGGCTGGGGAATTCTGGGAGTTGAAGTCCATGCCTCTTCAAGTGACCAAGATTGGAAAACCCCAGTTTAGAGCAAAACAAAGCACAACCTTTGCAGTGATTTTTGCTGTGAAATTTCGTCTGGTCCTTGACCACCCCAGTTTTTGAAGATAAGGGCTCATCAGTTTAACCACTAGGATTGCTAGCTTGATGGCACAATTCCCAGGCTCTGGGGCAGAGGGATGTTCTTCCCCTCTGTAAATAAATTTCTTTCATTACAGGTGCTCCACCTCTTACTTTTGTTTTCATGGCCCGCCTTTCGATCTCGCTGATGCACTTCTTGACAATGAAGGGGACGCCATCCAAGCCGGTGTGGGAAGCCTGCGCAAAGTCCCGCCCAAAGAGCTGCAGTTTGCCTTGAAGTTTCTTGTGTCCGCACTGAATGGCCAGGGTCTCCAGGCATTTCTTGTGACAGGCTAAGTAACACTGGGGACGAGGGGACAGAAAGGGTGGAAGTTGAGACAGGTGTAGTTAGGGAGTTTTGCAGTTCCAGAAAGAGCCACTGGGTGGCAATATGTCACCAATAAGCCCTTTTTGTTTTGTTAGTGTTTTTTCAAAGGGAGGTTGGGGAATTGTGGAAGTTGGAAGTCCACTCAACTTAAAGTTGCGGAGATTGAGAGAACGTTGTAAGACAGGTAGTCCTTGACTTTCAACCATTCGTTTAGTGACCGTTCAAAGTTACAATGGCACTGAAAAAAAGGGACTTCTTAAGCTTATGACTCTTGCAGCATCCCTGTGTCACGTGATCAAAATTTGAACACTTGGCAACTGGCATGAGTTTATGATGGTTGCAGTGTCCCGGGGGTCATGCGATCACTTTTTGCAACCGTCTGACAAGCAGAATCAATGGAGAAGCCAGAGTCACTTTACAACGGTGTTATTGACGTAACAACCGCAGCGATTCACTTAACAAACGTGGCCAAAAAAAGGTTGTAAAATGGGACAACGTTCTTGCTGCGCAACAGAAATGTTGGGCTCGCTATGCTACGGTACAGTGTAAAGTTTTATATGCACTGGAAAATCAAAAAAATGTATGTGACTCGGTTTATTGCAATATTTGCTTTAGAGCGATGGTCTGGAACCGAATTTGTAATACAGATAGTCCTCCGCTTACGACCACAACGGAGCACAAAATTTCCATTGCTAAGTGAGACAGTTGTTAAATGAATTTGACCCCATTTCACTATTTTCCTTGCCACAGTTTTTAAGTAAATCGCTGCCAGTTATTAAGTTAGGAACGTGGTTGTTAAGTGAATCTGGCTACCCCGTTCACTTTGCTTGCCAGAAGGTCGCAAAAGGGGATCACACGACCACTGTCGAAATGTGAGTCAGCTGCCAAGGGACTGAATTTTGATCACGTGACCACAGAGATGCTACAATGGTCGTAAGTGTGAAAAATGGTTGTAAGTCGCTTTTTTCAGTGCTGTGGTAA
The DNA here is from genome assembly GCA_032468155.1 of Oxyrhabdium leporinum. Lineage (NCBI taxonomy): Eukaryota > Metazoa > Chordata > Lepidosauria > Squamata > Cyclocoridae > Oxyrhabdium > Oxyrhabdium leporinum. Next base: position 65,112 of record JANHFL010002277.1, read on the forward strand.
CTTTGAACAGTCACTGAATGAATCGTTGTGAGTCGTGGATGACCTGGATCTCCGAGGTGTGCCTGTACTTTTTGTACTGCCTCCCTTTTGCCCAAGTACCCATCCTACCTCTTCACATTCAGCTCCCTGGAAGTAAACGTAACTGTTGCATTCCCGGCATTTCGAGGGGGTCCGCAGTTTCCTCAGCCGGTGGGTTTGAGCAGCTCTTGACATGCTGATGTGCCGGAAAGGGCCGGTTGGCGTAGAGATTCCTGGAGTCATTTCATTAATGCCTGGTAACCAGAATTTTTGAAAAAGGCAAAAACTGAAACACCAAGCAAATCCGCAGCCGATTATTAGATTTATTGTTAAATATTTTTATCCTGCCTTTATTATTTTTTTTAATAAGTAACTTAATTTGGCAAACATACCCAATACTCCTTCCTCGTCCTATTTTCCTTACGATAGGAACAATCCTGTAAGGTGGATCAGGCTGAAAGAGAGCGACTGGCCCCGAGTCACCCAGTCGGTGAGGTGGGACTAGAACTCGCAGTCGCCTGGTTTCAAGGTAAACATCTTAACCACTACACTAAAATGGCTCAGTTGCGTCTCTCAATCTTGGCAACTTGAAGATGGGTGGACCTCATCTCCCAGAATTCCCCAGCCACCCATACTGAAGGTCCTTTCCCACTCTGTGATTCTACACTTATGGTAACCTTGCATCAGCGTTGATTTTTGTTCTCTTTCCTTTCTTTTTATCTGATTGTAAGAATCTGCAGGGGGAGGAGCCAAGTGAACTAAAAGTTACAGTTATATACAATGCACAGCATTCCAGGGCAAAATATAAAACTAAAAAACCGAAAGAAATATAGGATTTAGGCTTCTTTTCCCCCCTTGAATTGCTGGAAGAAAAAGAAAGACCTGCACCATCCCAGTGTGTCTCAAACTTAGCAACTTTATGGGTGAACCTGGGAGTTGAAGTCCACCAATCTTAAAGTTGCTAAGCTTGAGCGACACTGCTCCAGCCTCTAGTTGCGCATCTTATTATCCCCATTTTACTGATTTTTTCCCCTCCTCTACAGGGAGGATTTATACCGCTAGTTTGTATTGTTCCACTAATACATACTCTGTTCAAAGGAAGGTGAATTCCCATCAGGCTCATGATTAGGGGACAACGATCCATTTGAAGGCATCTGAGGAAACTCACCTATCCAAGAGAAAGTCTTATTTTTAGATTTTATCAAGTTGGATCCCAGACAGCAGAAAAAGGAAACCATAAAGATGTCAAAGACAGTCCTATCTACGGGTCAACATCTGGCACAGGGGAAAAAAAGGGGAGAGCTTGACCATCACACCACTGTGTGTGGTTTCTGGTCCACACCTTGCAAGAATTCCCCCCCTCCCCCTTTTCCAATGTTCAAGCTCAGGCTTTTGAGATTTGCCATAAGAAAGACTCCATAGTTTGGAAGAATCTTGGGAGCTTTGGGAGACCCAGAGAGTTGGAATATGTAGAATCCGGCTGAATTTCCAGATGTTGTCTCAACCGCAAAAGTTATTGGTGATTTTAGGTCAATTGCCCTCTTGGGAGTGTAGCCTACCTTCCAGATGTCAACTCAAAATGTCTTCTTGAGTGATTGAAGGGTAGAAACAAGTTGTTTTTCTAAAGCTCCCTGAATTTAATGACTCTTCCATAATTGCCAAAGTGGGAACGGGTACATTTATCAAATATAAATTGAATGAAGGAACGAGTGAGAAAGAATGACTATATTGAGGCAGGTAGATAAGAGTATCTTGTCAGATTCTTTTCAGCTCAGATCCTCATGGAACTCGCACCACCCATAGGTCAGAAGATGGGAAGATACCTGGGTTTGTGGCAGAGCATTGCAGACTGTCCTTGGTCTCTGAGATGGCTGTTGGCCATGATTTGTGTGCCTGGTGACCTCGCCCACCTAAGGAGCCAATGACAAGGCAGATTTCATTCCTGCGTGCGCAGAGTCAGACAAGAGGTTGGGCTTTTGCAATGCTGACCGGTGCTTTGAAACAGAAAAGCTTCTCCCAGTCGGGCACTTTCCCAATATAGCTGGGTTTCGATTAGTGCAAACAGAGAATCTCATGAGGCGATGCATTATTCTGACTCGCGCTACAGATTGTCCTTGGCTTATGACCGCAATTGAGCCCAACATTTCTGTTGCTAAGCAAGCCAGGTCTTAAGTGAGTGGGGCAACATTTGCCACAGCTGTTAAGCAAATCGCTGCAGTCGTTAAGATAATTTGCAGTCGTAAAGCGAATCTGGCTTCCTCCAGATTGTAAAATGGGACACAACTCACCTAACCCCCAGCTTGCTTATAGTAATGGAAATTCTGGATGTAACTGTGGTTGTAGGTTGAGGACTATGTGAGCCTTCCTTCCAAGCAGCTCCTATGGCTTCTGAGACCAGGCAAGAACTTTCTCCAGTAATGAGTGATAATGAATTTTTGAGTCAGAGGAAAACCCCCAGCATGAAATTATTTGTTCCTGTTGCAGATCCCGTTTCTGTCTTCACCGTCTCTGTTTCTAGTCACTGCTGGGCTCTGAGCATCTTCCAGGCGACTAAAAGTAACAGATGTTTCTTGCTGGCAGTATAAGATTGCTATTTGGAATGCTATTTGAATCCTGGAACAGCTAAAGATAATCTAAGCTGGGTCAGTCATGAATAGAATTAACAGAGTTGGAAGGAACCTTGGAGGTCTTCTAGTCCAACCCCTTGCGTAGGCACAAAACCCCACACCACTTCAGACAAATGATTATCCAATCTCTTCTTAAAAGCTTCCAGTGTTGGAGGATTCACAACTTCTGGAGGCAATTTGTTCCACTGATTAATTGTTCTAACTGTCAAGAAATTCCTCCTTAGTTCTAAAGTTGCTTCCCTCCTTGATTAGTTTCCATCCGTTGCTTCTCATCCTGCCCTCAGGTGCTTTGGAGAACAGCTTGACTCCCTCTTCTTTGTGGCAGCCCCTGAGATATTGGAAGACTGCTATCATATCACCCCCTAGCCTTTTTCATTAAACTAGACATACCCATTTCCAGCAACCGTTTTTTTATATGTTTTAGCCTCCAGTCCCCTAATCATCTGGCATGTATTTATGAAGATGGATGAGATCAATATACAAAATCATGTAGGAGGAGGAATTGACTGTATCACACCAATTCACAGGTTTCTGATTCACTTCTAGTTCCGGTTTAAAGTGCCTGCCTTAACCTATGAAGCCTTCCAAAGCTTGGGACCATAATGTTTGAAGGAATATCTCTTTCTAATTTTTGACCCTAAGATAATCCCCTGAGAGATTGATCTACTTACTCCACCAAGTAGGGGTGCAGCACATGGTTATCTGAATGCATTTTTTTTCAGGGATAGCCCCAGGGATAGCTTTTGAAATGTCCCCCTTAATGAAATAATCTGTCCTTCTTAGTGTAGCATCTGTTGGTTTTTCAGTTCTGAGAAAAAGGCATTTGTAATATGTAATATGGGCTCATTTATTAATGTGTTAAAATCACTGCATTTTTGTAAAAAAATACATGTTTACTGCAGCTTTCATGCTCTGTGTTACTGTTTTATCGTATTGTTTTGGATAGTTTATATAATGTTTTGAGGTCTATTTTCTCAATTGCGTTTACTCTTTTCCTTTTAAGATCTTGCTCATTTTTTTTTTTAACATGGAAGCTAGGCACAAGTATTTCAAAGACATGCACGCATATTTCACGGAAATGCCTTTAATTTCCCCTCCTCCTCCTTACATTTCAGAATTGGGAAGAAGGACATGAAGAAGTGCAACTGAGACCACCAGCAAGTAGCAGCTGCGGCGTAAAACAGCAGGAAAGACTAGTTCAGTGGGAAGAATGTGTAGGCTGCCTCTTTTGTTTAGTAAAAGGTTGTGACAGAGTGAAAGATTGTGAGACTCTTGAAAATCAAATAAAGGTCTAAGGGTATTACAGCCAGAGGTAAGGAGACCAGGAGGTTGCAATTAAAAGGACACATCACTGAAAGAAATTACCCATCCTTTACAATCCAAAACTTTTTCAATTACACCAAGCTGAAATTTCACCAACAATTGCTGGGGGACGACTCCAAAACAAACACACTTAAAAGGGGGGGGGGGACGGACAAGAGAAAATGAGACATTTCAGTTAAGCTCTACTCTAAAATTCTTATAACATTTGTCCTCAACGTAGAAAAATGAATTCCGAGGAGCATATAACTTGGAACTATTTCCTAGAGTAAACACAACTTGACTTCTAGTGATGGTTTGGGCACAATCGTACTGTTTTTTTTGGCAGGATGCGATCATAGTTTGCCACTACCTGCATCTGGAATATTTTTTTCCCCAACTTCTCAGATAGCTTACAGCTCTGGGACTTCCTGGTTTTCTCACCACTCTAAAAGTTAATCATTTTAATGATTACCCAATATGGTCTGGTGTTCCCACCTAAATGAACGTTTCAGGTACTACACTGCTGTGATTCTTCAGCTCTTCTGTAGGAACGTATTTGGGGAGAAACCATGGCAGTTTGCACAATTCTCTATGGCATGAGTTGAATGGTCACATTCAAAGAATCAGTATTGCCACTGATGCTACTTACCTCTCCCCCCTTCTATTTTAAGATCAATCCTACAAAATCTGGATAAAAATGTGTATGGAGTATGAATAACAGAACAAAATAATAGAGCTGGAAGGCACTTTAGAGGTCTTTTAGTCCAATCCCCTGCTCAAGTAGGAGACCATTCCAGACAAGGGGCTGTCCAATCTCTTCTTAAAAGCCTCCAGTGTTGGAGAACCCACAACTTCTGAAGGCAAACCATTTCACTGGTTAATTGTTTTCAGTGTTAGGAAATTTCTCCTTAGTTCTAGATTGCTTCTCTCCTTGATTCTTCTCCATCCATCTCTTGTCTTACCTTCTTGTCGGTGAATACATTATAGCATAGAAGTAGCAGAGATCTGCTGCCTTTTACAGCTTGTTGTGTGTTTACTATGTGAACCCCTCTGCCCTTTTGTCTCTACTTAATGGGTGAAACAGCCCTTCCTTTCGCAATCTTCCCAAAAGTAGTAGCAAACAGTAGTAGTTGACATAAGACTAGTTTGCTGAGTTTTCCATCAGTGTACATTTACTAATGCTGCTAATTGAGAAGTTAATGTTTACTCAGATGTTACACTCAACATATTTTGTTTCTTTATGTATGTTCTTTAAAAGAAAATTACATTGTGGGTTTATATGGGCCCAATCATAACATCAGGCAACCATGCTAAAGTATAAACTTCAATCGAAAGCAAGTCTTTCAAAGTTCATGTATCTTTCATAGTCTTCATAACCCTTGCTCACCACTTAAAAGGAAGGACCAAAGGATTTACGCTGAAGTCATAACTGGACTTCTTAAAGAATATTTCATATGTTGAACAGACCAGACGGCAAAGATCAAACTAAAGGAACTAACCACTAGAATAAACTTACCAGGCATTTTCCTAAAGTGCAGACAGATGGCCTAATTTCTCTCTAACCCAGTTTTGATGACGTAAGTACCACTGATTCCAGAAAAACTCTGACAGCTCTCAAAACCTAGCCAGAATTGTGGCAACTGGACTTCTTTTCTTTGTGTCTGGAAATGTTTTGCTGCTTGTTCAAGGAGCTTCTTCCATCTGAGCAAGTTGGTTAAGGGGACCCCATAGACTGGAAACGCTACTTGGATAAGGAATGTAGGGAGAAATATCCATCTGGTTCAGTTCCAATCTTGGAGAAAGGCACTGGAGACCAAATGGAGGCTGGAGGCTGATTAGAAAGAGAGTCCATTTATTGACGAAGCAGAAGCACATGGGTGGTTCTGGGCAGCTGACCACATGGACTTGAGTGTGAGGGGGTTTTATACCTTCTCTTGGGTAATGAAACGTCTGCAAACAAACAAGCAAGCTCAGAGAGCACCAAGGACCCCTCATTTCAACTCTGAGTGACAAATATTCTCCTTTATTGGCTGTCCAGACTCTTCTTAAAAGCCTCCAGTGAAGGAGCACTCAAAACTTCTGAAGGAAAGCTGTTCCACTGGTTAATTGTTCTCACCATCAGGAAATTTCTCCTTAGTTCTAGGCTGCTTCTCTCCTTGATTAGTTTCCATCCATTGTTTCTTGTCTTGCCTTTAAGTGCTTTGGAGAATAATTTGACCCCTTCTTCATTGTGGTAGCCCTTCAAATATTGGAGCACTGCTAGCATGTCACCCCTAGTCCATCTTTTCACTAGACTAGACAAGCCCAATTCCTGCGATCGTTCTTCATATGTTTTAGCCTCTAGCCCCGTAATCATCTTTTTCTGAACTCTTTCCAGAGTCAGAGGATCTATAACCCTCAAAGATCTGGGGGTTTCCACAGTCCAGAACTGATATCTCACAGATTTAAGGAGAACTTGGAAATCAAGAATGCCTCTGGGTTCATGCAAAGCTCACATACAGAAGATTGAAGAAGGCCTAGAAAAGCAACCACAGAGAAGCAGCGTAGCAGCTCCAATACGGAAAGTAAAAATGTCACAAGCCAACTTCAACTGAATGATACAATCACATCATCTTGTAATTAAATCACACTGCTAACGTTTTGCACAATCTTACTGCTTCACATATTTGTATTGGAGCCAACAGTGCCTTCGAATGGACTTGTTGTGCATTTATGAGTGGATATTGGCTGTGTGTGTGTGTGTATATAATAAATATATACACATACCATTTTATACATTCCTACAAGATACAAATGGGGGCAACCCATTGTTGTGAGGAAATGGACTGGGTATGCAACATACACCTTTGCAAAAATTCTTTGAATTCCAAACCTAAGGGGTCCTTGTTAATTGTACTTCTTTCCACAGTCACGCACACAGTGGCTGGAAATGGTCTACTTCAAGAATAAGCATAGCCCCAACACTGCATTAATGGAGTCATTCAGAGGAAAGCTATTTACAAGATAAAATGTATAAATGAATTGTATCTGAGTGGCTCATTGCTTGCTCAACACCTTGGGCAAATATTTGTTTTGTACTGTAGGACATACCTGGCATTGTTCAAACAATCCCATCTTTCAGAGTACATGCCTTTTTGAACAACAAAAAAAAAACCAATGTATCCCCGTCTTTCAAAAAGCTTATGCAACCTTGGAAAGGTTTTGTACGCTGACTTCCAATGGGAATATTAATCTTTTCATCAGTTCATCCATCAAGCGTTAAGAAGAAATATCCCTCGGGGTTCTTGCATGGTGCATGTCTCGAGGAGCTTATCCCAAGTTTTAACTCTTCACTGCAGTCCTAGAGCATAGAAGCGGGGGGGGGGGATTCATCGAAACTCAGGAATTGTTTCTTCTATTATCCAACAGTGAGTCTTTGTTGTCATGAAAAAATCATCGCCAACAGAGAACGGCACCCAGACTGGCACACATGCCCCTATCTCCGTATATTTAGCTGCATTATTCAGAACTCTCATTTTTCAATGCATAGGGATATTCCGAAAATTGTAGAGTCTAAGATTTCAAGGGTGGAAGTGAGGATGGAATACAAGTATGAATAGTGGCCATTCCAATATATATTCAACATACTTTTTTGACTTGCTCTATTTTGCTTTGACTAGTTAGGCTGAACTGATTCTACATCTCAAGCCTACTAAAACCATGTTTATTCCCCATGAATGTGGACCACTCCCTGTGTAAGCACTCTAGTTAAGCTATGATTGTTGTTGGCTTACACCTCAAAACTTCAATTCCGTTCAGCCTTTTCTGATTCATTGGACAGTTTCGTATATATAGTTTGATTTTTATTTACATATCTCAAGCAGAGTGGAAAACAAAAGCTTTCCTACCTGATAAGGCAACCATAAACTATGATAAAGCGGCGTAGTGGTTTAGTGGTTAGAATACATTATTTCAGGCAGACTCTGCTCACAGTTTGGAGTTCGATCCTAACCGGCTCCAGGTTGACTCAGCCTTCCATCCTTCCGAGGTCAGTAAAAATGAGGGCCCAGATTGTTTTGGGGCCAATAGGCTGACTCTGTAAACCGCTTAGAGACGGCCGTAAAGCACTGTGAAGCAGTCTATAAGTCTTAAGTGCTATTGCTAGTTCCATTCAGCTTTGAAGTGGAGAAAGTAGTTCTCCTTATATCCAGCCTTAAAAACAAAGTTGGACAAAGAATAAAATCTGACAACCCTTGATGATGAGCACTGACCCCCCAAAAGTTGGCTACGAGTAGTGGAGTAAAACACACAGGGGACCCCTTTACCTTTACTTTTACATGCACAGTTCATGAGTGGGGATTTGCTTATAGAAAGTGCATACAGCAATAATTGTGTTAATTAGTTTAGAGTACAGGTAGTCCTTGACTTGCAACTTGCAACTTGAGTTGCAAAGGCACTGAAAAAAAGTGACTCATGACTGCTTTTCACACTTATAGCTGTTGTATCATTCCCGTGGCCACATGATCCAAATTCAGACACTTGGTAAATGACTCACATTTATGGCGGTTGCAATGCCTTGGGATCATGTGATCATCTTCTGCAATCTTCTGAGAAGCCAAGTCAATGGGGAAACCAGTTTCACTTAACAACCATGTTACCTTCCAACTGAATTCATTATCAGAACTGCCTTATTATTCAGAGCTGGGTTGTTGTTTTTTACTGATGCTCAGAGCGCATTGGTTTTGCTGTAATTATTGATCCTTATTTTTACCAGTACAGGATTATAGAAACAGCCTATTGTCTCTTTAAATAGAGTTAGATATATAGAATAGAATAGAATAGAATAGAATAGAATAGAATAGAATAGAATAGTCGGAAGGGACCTTGGAGGTCTTCTAGTCCAACCCCCTGCTTAGGCAGGAAACCCTACGCTACTTCAGACAAATGGTTGTCCAATCTCTTCTTAAAACTTCCAGTGTTGGAGCATTTACAAGTTCTGGAGGAAAGTTGTTCCACTGATTAATTGTTCTAACTGTCAGGAAATTTCTCCTTAGTTTTAAGTCGCTTCTCTCCTTGATTAATTTCCACCCATAGCTTCTTGTTCTGCCTTTGAGTGCTTTGAATAATAGATTGTCTCCCTCTTCTTTGTCACAACCCCCGAGATATTGGAATACTGTTATCATGTTACCCCTAGTCCTTCTTTTCATAATTTAGGAATAATTATTACAAAAAGTTGGCATCAAGTAAACCAATGTAGTTTTCTCTTGTGGAAGATTATCAACATTTCTTAAGAATCACCAGATAGCTTATATAACCAAACGAAGCCGAGCCTTAGTTATCTCTATTGAACCAGCACAACTGAAGATCAACGCTGAATTAACAGCCTCCCAGATCTAGGGAACCATCTTCCTTCTGGCTGTCAGAAAAGGCAGGTTTCCAGCTGACAAGTATCCAAAGATACCCTAGAGAGCACTTTGTCCACTTCCTTGGAGGTAATAACAGGGTTATAATATAATAGAGCCAGATGAAGCCCATCATCACCCTAGTCCCTGTTCAAGTTGCATCCAAGCAGAGTGATGATCTTCCCAGCAAAATGCTGTGCTAATTGTTCACCATAAACACCTAGTCTCCAGTGTCCAACTCTTATCTATTAATTGGATGACCAATGAATGATTGTTATGTTCATTTGTCCTGCAAATCCACAACTGGTCCCTTAAAGTCTGTGTTTTAATTGTCTTTCAAGTCCACTTAAGAACTTTGGCAAATTAGGAATTTCATGGACAGGAATAAAATAGCATGGAAGATTGAGAGGAAAAAAAACACCAACAATCTCTTGTCACGATCATATTTGCAGAGATAAAACACAAACTTAGCATCTTCTGTTCTTAGTTTTAAAGAAAACTATATGCTTTATGCACAACTGAGTTATAAAGCCCATTGTGATCATGGTTACTTTGGCACCATGGTGACTTTGACACCTGCCAAGCTTCTGGCCTTTCTTTCTTTTTAAAAATTGTTTCAAACTGCATGCCTGGGATTCTGCAAAACCAAACACAAGTCCCCAGGGCCATTTTTATTTCCATCGATGCCTCTGTTACCCGATTTGGCTCAGTGAGGCATTCTGAGAAAATGCCTCCGCTAAATTCTTTCTCCTATGAAGAGATAGGATTATTATACATTATTTTTATATATAAATGCATTTTCAATACACATTTGAGCATGGAGTGCCTTATGGATGACAGGATTTTGCCTGCACATGATTATAGCCATAGTTTGATCTGGGCATTTGGAAAGTTTTTAAGTTATAAATGTGTACTCATGCTAAAGTGTGGATAGTGTATGCAGGCTCAATCCATGGAGAAAAATGCATTTCTAGTTCAGGAAAAATGCTGTCAAAGCCCTATAAAGATGGAAAATGGAGCTAGAGCCCAAATGTCTCTCCTTCCTACAGTGCTGAATGCGTATTTATAAATTACACATGCAAACATAAACAGATTTCTAAATGAGCGTCTGTATCTGGGTGAAAATGAAATCCTTCTAAGTTTTCAGATCCACTTGAGTTAAGTGAAATTTCCTTTCTTGTTTTCTAAGTGATTCATTAATGCTTTTAAACTTGGCTTTAACTTATCAAACCTTTAAACACCTGGGCATCAGTTCCACTCTTATATAATTGTAAGCTTACCTTGTTTTACCTCTCTCGCTGTGTTTACCAATATTCTAATCAAAACTTTGTATGTCTGGGTATGTCGAAAAGAGTTGATCAACACACCAGCAATTTGCTGAAGTTTAGTCTATGAAGAATGAGCTATAAACAAAGCAAAGGCTTTTTGTTTTGGCCAGGAAAATAAAGATTTCTGACTCTTCATCTTCTCAGCACTCAGCACAAACTTGCAATATGGTTAGTCTTCTTTTTTTTCCTGTAAAGCTACTGAAACAAATTTTATAAAATTGGCAGTGCTGATCCTTTATTCCTCTTTATTTTCCTTTATTTATTTCTTAGAGATCCTTTCATTGTTAGGTTACCAGTTGCTGATTATATTCATATCTAAACTCTCTCGGCATATTTGTCCAGAATGAGTGTGAGTGAATACTGGTAGGTAGGGGAACATTAGTTTTATGTTGAGTTGAATATAAACAAAGAAAAATAATGGGATAATTTGAAAAATAGACAGTATTTACAATTCTCATTTGACTGGGCTTCTCTGTTTCCAGAGATGCTCTTTGAATTCAGCTCAGAGAAGAAAACTACTGGAAAAGAAAGCCTCCAAACCTTCCAAATAAAATCCAACAACAGTCTTTGAACCTTTCCATATTTATCCAAGGTAAATAGTTATGCAGATTTACCAACAAATGGTTGAAACAATGGCTGGAAACTAATCAAAGAGAGAAACAACCTGGAATTAAGGAGAAACTTCCTAACAATGAGGATAATTAACCAGTGGAACAGCTTTCCTCCAGTAATTGTGAGTGCTCCATTACTGGAGATTTTTAAGAAGAGACTAGACACTTATCTGAAATGGTATAGGTTCTCCTGCTTGAGTAGGGAGCTGGACCAGAAGACCTCCAAGGTCCCTACCAGCTCTATTCTATTCTAAATGGCAACTTCCTTCAAAATACACAGTAGCATAAAAAGAAACGGAAAGGAAGGCTAGGATCTCAAGCTTTTTGCTTGACCTTCTGTACATATTCCCTGATGGGATCAACTTTTGAGTTCATTACTAGAGTAAATCTAGAGCAATGATTTCATATTTCATTAAAAAAAAAGACTAGAATGATTTATCTAGGCGACATGACTTTAATCGTTTTTAACTTTTGTTTTGTACAACAAATGTTTGCCTTCTTTGTTTGTCTTCAGTTATAACCCTTGGCGTTTCCAAAGACACTGCAATAATCAATTTGACTGTATCCATTTACTTTATATATTGGCTTCCTTCATTTTTTCCCCATCCCTTAATATTGCCAAGTAGCAAAGATATAATTGCGGATATGAAAAATTCCCACTTGGATTCGGATGCTGCATTTGATGGCACAAGCTGGCCCTTTTTGACACAAAAAAATAGACCTGCACCTACAGCAAAAACCTTAGGATGATGATGATGATGATGATGATGATGATGATGATGATGATGATGATGATGATGATGATGATGATGATGATGATGATAGTCTGTTTTTTGCTGCTCCAAACATATGATGTGCTCCAAATATATGAATTTCTGCATGCTGATCATCATCAAAAACCATGGTGGTGCAGTGGTTAGAATGCAGTATTACAGGCTAATTCTGCCAACTGCCAACAGTTTGATCCTCACCGGCTCAAAGTTGATTCAGCCTTCCATCCTTCTGAGGTCGGTAAAATGAGGACCCAGATCGTTGGGGGCAATATGCCAATTCTATAAACTGCTAAGAGAGGGCTGTAAAGCACTGTGAAGCGGTATACAAGTTTAAGTACTATTGCTATTTTAAGGGAGAGGTAAGCCTTGATCCCTGATTGGCTGAGTTTTATTTCAGTTCATGATACTCCTAGTATTTATCTCTAAATTCATAAATCAGAGGTCATCAACCTCTTTTTTTTTCTTACTCTTTCTCAATTTCCAGTTTTTGTAGACGTTGGGAAAATCACTGTTTTAAGTATTCTGACATTTACAATAATGACATAGAAACCTCCTTTCCTTTATAATCTTGTCTAAGTTTGCAATTTTATTTCTTCCTTTGTCTCAATCATTCTATTTCTTCTGCATACTATTCATCTCCAGCTATTGTATTCTTAAATCCAAGAAAACAAAGCCAGTACCTTCATTTTTATTTTTGCTGTCAACTATAAGTTTACAAAGCCTATCATTATGTTTAGCCTCTTAATACCTATATTATCCCAAATGTCTGCTTTTTAAAAATGATCCTTAGTAAACTTAACAGGCTTTCTTTCTTTCTTTTTTGCTTAGTTCCTGAAACAAAACAATAGAGATATCAGAGTAAAAGGAAAATGAATTTTATTGCCAATTTTAATTGTCTTAGTGATTTTGAATTATGTCTTTGGAACTCCTGAAGCGTTTTGAGTTATCTCCAAACAAATATACAGTAGAATAAATCAGCTACTCTGAAAATTCTGGAAATATTTTAATTTAGCAATAGCACTTAGACTTATATACTACTTCATAGTGCTTTACAGCCCTCTTTAAGTGGTTTACAAAGTCAGCATATTACTCTCAACAATCTGGGTCCTCATTTTACCGACCTTGGAAGAGTGGAAGGCTGAGTTAATCTTGAGATGGTCAGGATCAAACTCCTGGCTGTGGGCAGAGTTTGTCTGTAATATGGTATTCCAACCACTGCACAACCAGGGCTGATTTAGTTAATTAGTTTCCTTTAACTAACCATCCAAACTGTACCTATATATATATATTGTTGGAATAGTGATATTAAGGAAATTATAACAAGAAGCAAAGCAAGGGAAAATTTATCCATCTGATATTATTAATATATTGTCAGGGATTCTCTGGAAAACTGACCTAAATAAGAGTTTTGTTGTCACATTGCTTAGCAACTAAGCAAACGAAGGAAGCTTTGTGCTTGCATCGTGTGTTGTCTTCACTCTGCATTTGATCAATGTTTTGCTGCTCTACTCTGCTGCTTTCTAACTCAACCAGAAAGATATTTCAACTGGTTTATATCTGTTTAAGATACTATTTTGTTTTCACTACTCGCAGTGAATTTTTTAATGGAGGCAAAGTAACGGATGTGCATCTAAGAAGCATCTTCATGGTGATCACCAGCGAACCAGATAAATGTATACCATGTGTACTGAAATGTATTTATGGCAGAGAAGATCAATTTATTTTATTTCTTTGGACCCCTTAGTTATTCCAGTAGTGGCAGTGGTTTGGCATAGAACACGTTGATTGACACTCTTTATACCTTCTATCTGGACAGCTGGAAGAAACTTTTTTGGGTTAATAACATTCTCTTCATTTTGAGAAGGCAGAAAAGTCTTTGTGCAGGATTGAAAAGTGGAAACGTGGTGTGGAAATGATCTGAGATGTTCTGCTATGACTTAATACGACTGACCCTATGCTTAACCCTCTAATATCAAAAGTGTTAGAAGATTTTAGTTTGATTGAATTTGTCCCATTTGTTTTAAACTTGAATTCGGTGTGTCTTATCATATGGAAAATGCCTGCAAATACATGATAATAAAAAATAGCTTGTTATTGTTTTGGTACTTTACTAATAAGTACCAAAGTACCGAAGGTAACAGCTTTCCATGCTCCTAATAAATACAGAAATAAAAACAGTTGTATAATTGTTCACAGGTCTTTAAATTTTGTTTGGTCCTCTTAAAGTTAAACCAATCCACTCCAATTATCCTCCCCTCTTTCATATGGGGATGGAAAAGCTGAAGATTTTAAATATCTGAACTTATAGAAGGAGAAGATATAGAATCCTTTTTATAATAACGTTACAATATTACAATTTTGTAATATTGCTATGTAGCTCAAAAAAGAGTGGAGGATGGTATATTTTCTGTTAAAGGGATTAAGTTGGATAGAAGATGCAACATTACATAGGTACGATATAATTCAGTTGGATGCCATCAATGGTTTAGAGAATATTTATAAAATCCTAAAGAGGGACTTCTGCATCTAGGACTATCATCCAGATTCAAAAATACAAATAATGCTTTTAACTGAGGACTGTCACTTCCCTAGCAGTTTGAAAGCATGCAAATGCAAGTAGATGAATAGGTACCACTTTGGTGGGAAGGTAACAGCTTTCCATGTAGCTTTACTTATAACCGTATTGGCCACATGGCCATGGAAAGTGTCTTCAGACAACGCTGGGTCACTTGACCAAGAAACAGAGAGGAGTACCATGCCTTAGAGTCAGATGCGACTGGGCAGAGAAACCTTTTTATCAAGAGAGGAGGGGCAATAGATGAAGACTCAAAGAAAATAAGATGTGCCAGAAGTCCCCAAACAAATAAAAAAGAAAGGAATTAGGAAAGGAGAATACAGCTTGCCTTCCAAATCTTTGAAGGGACACTCTGGAGGCACAAAATATGGAAAAAAAGCATAGTGTATGCAGATATTATAAAAGCAACTTCCTAAAGAACTTAGTACAACAGACCTCAAAATAACCTTAAGAAAGAAGATTAAAGGTTCAGCAAAAGGCAACAGGAAATGATGTTATGTTAGTGTTTGAAAAGAAGGAGAATTCGAGACTTACACAGACTCAATCAAATACAGCAACCATAGGGAATATCCTAGAAGGGAAAGTGTCAAAGGATGCTCTGATGGAATCTGATTTTTATTTCTACTGAAACTAGTTAAAGAAAGTTCCAGAGATAGTGGGACTCACCACGAGTCTCAAATTAAAAACTCTAAAATAGAAGGGAGAATTTTGGACCATTCTCCTCATCCTTCTAGATTTAATAGCAAGCCCTAAGAACCCCCCAAAATATAGTATTACAGGAAACTGAGCCTGACCAATAATGAAAATAAATTCTTATGTAGCATAAAAGCTGATTGACTGACTGGAAAACACTTGGAATAGCTAGCTGTTCCTGAGAAAAATAGGGATTTTGTTCTTCACCGGTTCATTAGAACCCACTAGCCAGTCATTATAGAGAGACCAAGTTCTGTATCAAATCTGGACCAATTTTAAACAATTTTATTAGATATTTTAGGTCTGCTCTTTAAAACCATGAAGGGTATTAATATAGGAGGTTAAAACATATGAAGAACGGAATGTCATCTAATGAAAAGAAGGACTAGGGGTGACATGATAGCATTGAAGTACTTGAGCGGCTATCACAGAGAAGAAGGACTCAATTTATTCTCTAAAATACCTGAAGGCAGGATAAGAAGTAATAGATGAAAACTCATCAAGGAGAGATACAACCCAGAACTAAGCAAAAAATTTCCTGACAGTGAGAACAATTAACCAGTGGAACAGCTTCCCTTCAGAAGTTTTGGGTGCTCCATCACTGGAGGTTTTTAAGAAGAGACTGGAGAGTCATTTGTCTGAAATGATAAAGGGTCTTTTGCTTGTGCAGAGGGTTGAATTAGAAGACCTCCAACGTCT
This sequence comes from Oxyrhabdium leporinum, assembly GCA_032468155.1. NCBI lineage: Eukaryota > Metazoa > Chordata > Lepidosauria > Squamata > Cyclocoridae > Oxyrhabdium > Oxyrhabdium leporinum. The sequence continues at coordinate 81,119 of JANHFL010002277.1, forward strand.
CTTCTAACACTGTTATTATGTTATATATTGTAAATACCGTTCCAATCTTATTAAGCCAACTCCCCTCCCATAGTAGTAGTAGTTTTCATCAGCAAGAAAATTGGTGATGTATCAATAAAATAAAACCTTTCATTGAGGTAGGGATATGTGGATCTGGAGGTTAAAGCCTTTACTTTTCTAAGCTGATGGCACAATCAACCATATGAATAAAATTTTGAAGGATAAGTTAAAGAAATATACTGGATGAGATCCAAATGTGTTCTTTGTTTACTGGGAAGCTATAGTCCATTTGACCATCCTTCAGGCGACCCTTTCATTATTCTAGAAACAAAAACAAAACCAAACAACCAAAAGTGGAACAAAAGTCAGAAGCTCCCAATACTACTGTTAAATGTATTTTGCAATACAGAAGAAATTAGAGATTTAAAACAGTTTAGGAATATTGGAACTCTCTCCAAAATACTGGCACATTGAAGGAGGAAGAGGAAAAAAAAAGATCTGGAATAAGGAATTTCAGTTGTAATGATTTGTAGCAAACTTTATAAATAAGCAAATATATATTGCTTTGCATTTATTTTATTTTATTCACGTACAGTATGAATAAATACAGCTTTTTTGCTAGCAAATAATCACACTTGGTTTTTGAATAGGGTATATTTTAAAAAATATAATAGATCAGGAATTGATTTAAAGTTATTTCAGTTGACATAAAATGCCTAAAAGGAACCTCAATGTACGTAATTTTTTTGTTCTGTGTCAGACGAAAAATTACATTTTGATAGTAAGATGTGAAAGGAAGGGAATTCAGGCTGTGGTTTGGAAGGTACCTTCCCACTTCAAAATACCCATGTCTGAGGCCCACATCCTTCCT
>JANHFL010002277.1:87300-97781 GCA_032468155.1 Oxyrhabdium leporinum
ACCCCTCCCAGGAGTCTCCACACAGCCCATTTTGGATGCAGGTAAGCGCAGGGCATACACAGAGGCTTGGGGAGGGTGAAAAACGGGCCTCCTGGAACTTTGGGAAGGCTGGAAATGGGCCCGTTTCCAGCCTCCAGAACCTCCGCAGCCCGGGAAGGCCTTTTTCGCCCTCCCGGAGGCTCGAGGAAAGCCTCCGAAGGCCAGGGAGGGTGAAAATGCCCCCTCCTGCCATGGTGCAGGAGGGTGACTAAGCCATGCTCACCATGGCCATGCTCACCCAGCAACCAGACAGTGAACCCATTGCTGAAATTTTTGCAGCCCACCCCTGGATGCAGCCCTTCATGAGAGGTGAGGTTGCCTCCTCATGAGCAGTCTAGCTGACCAGTGTTATACCCACCTCCTCTCTGCTCTATGTGTTCTTGTATCAGGAGGAGGTATGGATTCCACCCTCCCCCTCATTGCTAATGGGAGGCAGCTGCTCCCTGTCCTGTCCTGTCGCCTCCTGGCCAACTTGCTGCAGCTGGCCTCACTTAGCCTCAGCCTCAGCCTGTCACTCCTTCCGATGGACCCAGTTGAGGCTGCTCCATCAGGCTAACATTCTCTGAGGCCCAATCCTGACCAGTACTCAGCTCCACTCCTTCCTCTGCAGACTCAAACTCAGCTTCCTCCTTTGAACTCGCATCTGGAGAGGGGTCTGGGGCAGATCCATGACAGAATATAAACAACTTGACCTCAAGACTGCTGACAGTGTGGGGTTAGATAGGTTATGGTTGCTAGATGTGATCTGTTTAAGTCTTCCCCCCCACCCCATCTCCATTGGTTGCAAATAGAGGCACAACATTCTAGCTTTATTGTCCTCAAGTGAAAGCATCCAGGGCTTGCAACTATGGTCTAATAAGAACCTTCTTCAAATTCTCACAAAGCAGGGCTATTGCTACCATGAATTGCATATACAAGTCAAGTTATTATGATGAGCTAACCATAAAGAAGCTACTTGTCCACCAAACTAGGATCATCTCTTTTATCATTGGCATTTGAGTAGTCTTTGTGCTGATTATCACTTCCTGTGGGTTTGTTTGTTTTTTAATGTAGGGTTTATTTTTAAAAAATGTATATTTTTTTAAAAAAATGCACTATTTCAATAAGACCTTGAGATCTATCAGGTACAGAATACAAAACAAAAGAAAGCAGAAGTAGCAGAAACATCCATTTCAGCTGTGGCCACTCTTGCATTCTTTGTTATTTTCCTGGAGAACTAATGCTTGCCAAACCACAATTTAGTTATTTGTTTTTTTTTCCTCACAGGCAATCTCCGGCTATGCTGAACTAGCTAAAGGCTGAGGTAGGCATTTATCCAGATGGGATGCAGAAATTAAGCTCAGCAAAAGCCATAATGATTAAGGTCAAACCCTTCCATAGAATCCAGGGATGACTAAATTATCACATCAACGTGCAAATTCCATCCTTAACTTGTGTCGCATCATGGCTCATTTTCAAAAGAGACACAGCTTCCTTGTGGCATAGTGACACATGCTTCATCTTGTGCCCGCTGATGACTTCTGTGACCATGATTAAGGCACTTCCCATTAACCTCCACTGTATGAATGCAATCAACGGTATTCACATTTCCCCTATATACAACACAAAATCACCGTTTAGGTAACTATGGCTAATCCTCTAGTTACAATCATAAGGGAGCCTGCCCTTAACTCAGGGCAGTCATACAATGAGTCAGTCATGTGGCTGACCCAATTTTATGACCTTTTTTTTGCATTGCTCATTAAGCAAACCACAATCTGCCCCTCCTTAAGTGAACACCAAAGTTGTTAAGCAAACCAATAGTTTGCTATGGGTGGGGTTTTGCTGAAAACCAGAATGAAATGTCAGATTTTCCACAAAACCATTCTAAAATGTGATCATGTTGTTGGAAGAAATATCCATCTGGTTCAGTTCCAAGCTGGGAGAAAGGCACTGGAGACAAAATGGAGGCTGGAGGCTGATTGGAAAGATGATTTATTGATAAAGCAGAACCCCATGGGTGGTTCTGGGCAACTGACCACATGGAGTTGAGGGTAGGGGTTTTTTATACCTTCCCTGGGCTTTGTATTTGAGCTTCCTGTTCCTGTGCAAGAGCATGTATTCTATTGTCAGACTCCCATGGGGCCATGCAGGGGTCATGTAGGGGTCATGTTTGTCTGAGCTCCCAGGCTTGGTCGAAGCTTGGACTGTTGAGATGACGCAATGAAGGGGCTTGTGTTCTGAAAGGGTGTTGGGCAATTCTTATTGTGGCTTTCCTCCGGTTTTGGATCTTGATGGAGGGCTAATCCACCTTTATACAGACTTTGATGCGGGGAGTAATGGATTACCAAATCTGCATTTCTAAAAGCTGCCCCAGCTCAGTATCTGTTTGGGGACAAGGATCTGGGGCTCTGAGTTTCTGTCTCTCTTAAGATTTTTATTTCTCTTTTAGGGGAAATATTTCATCCTGCCTTTTTTAAAAAATATATATTCCTTAAAATATTTCACTCTTCTGGGGGATTGGCTTGCCACAATGTGACCATGGGATGCTGCAATAAGCCATAAATTCAGTTGCCGAGCACCCGAAGTGCGGTCAGATGACCACAAAGAGGGCCTGACTCTTGGAACTTCAAATCCAGGTTGCAAGTGCCTCCTAGGTACATCCTTTGGAACTTTGAACAGTTGCTAAGCAACTGGTCATAAGTTAAGGACTAGCTGTAAAACAAACACTACATAATGACTCTACACTATACTACAGAATTTAACACCACAGAGCAGCCTCTAGATTTGCTCTCATCGTTTTTCTCTAAGTGACCTTAGAGGGCAACTCAGCCATGGGAAAAAGAAGCAAAAATGAGAATTGGCCCACCTGATCTTACATTTTACTCTGAATTATGATGGGATACCATATAAAATTACTCAAGTTTTTAAGTATTTTTCCTGTATATAAACATGATTATTCATCACCCAGTTATGGAGCAATAAAATTTATGCCACTGCTCATATTATGTCTGCTTTTACTTTACAGCTTGATAAAGTTGCATTTTTCCCCCTTACCTTTTGCCAGTTCAGCAAATCTTTATAATGCATGCCAGGTCTATGAGTAATATAACTATTTTGTTTCTTCTGCTAATCTTTCATTAAGTCTTATTCTTTCTGCATGCAGTACGTCAACACGTTTCCAGCGTTTTAAATTTGTTATACATAGAGTAGCAGATACTTGTTCATTTTAATAAAAACCTCCTCCGATTCACAAACCATTTCTCTCAACGCCATGATTGCATTGTAGAGCTAACACAATTCAAAGTTAGTTCATTATTATAATCGAATCCTTTAGGATTGCGTAACATGAAAAACCTTTGACATCCAAGACTTTAATCTCTTTACTGTACATTGCAATATCATTGGGATTCCATGCTTTTCATAGTAACCAAAGAAACTATACATATGCATATGCAGACAATAATTATTAAGATACCATTAGATATAGGTAATCCTCAACTTACAACAGTTCATTTAGTGACCGTTCAAAGTTACAACGGCACTGAAAAAAGTGACTTATGACCATTTTTTTCACACTTATGATCTTTGCAGCATCCCCATGATCATGTGATCAAAATTCAGATGCTTGGCAAATGGTTCATACGTATGACCGTTGCTGTATCCCGGGTCATGTGATCACCTTTGGGGAAGTCCGATTCACTTAACAACCCTGTTACTAACTTATAAACTGCAGTGATTCATTTAACAACTATGGCAAGGAAGGTCGTAAAATAGGGCAAAACTCAGTGAACAAATGTCTCACTTAAGAATGGAAATGTTGAGCTCAATTGTGGTCATAAGTTGAGGCTCCTATTAGAAATAATGCTGCTACTGCATGATGAAAGTATGGAAATGCTCCTAAAGTTACATATCAAAAACAATAAAATCACAGAATAGAGTTGGAAGGGACCTTGGAGGTCTTCTAGTCCAATCCTCTGCTCAGGCAGGAAACTATACCATTTCAGACAAATCATTGTCCAATGTCTTCTAAAAAACCTCGAGTGTTGGAGCACCTGCAACTTCTGGAGGCAAGTCCTCCCGCTGATGAATTGTTCTCACTGTCAGGAAATTTCTCCTTAGTTGCTTCTCTCCTTGATTACTTTCCACCCATTAGCTTGACACACACACCCCTCCTTCTTTGTGGCAGCCCCTGAAATACTGGAAGACTGCTATCATGTCACCCCTGGTCCTTCTTTTCATTAAACTTTTCATTCTTCATATGTTTTAGTCTCCAGTCCCCTAATCATCCTTTTTGCTCTTCTCTGAACTTTTTCTAGAATCTCAACATCTTTTATTATTGTGGCGATCAAAACTGGATATTCCAAACAAGTTCTCACCAAGGCAAAGGAAAAGCCCCAACTAAAATAAAAGGAATTGTTTTTTCCAGTGATTTCGGTAGGGCCAGACTAGAATGTTAGAACTGAAAATGAAAATAACAGGGCGGTGGATAGCTTCTGCCTTTTAGGATCAATCATTAAAAGAAGTCAAGAAATATGCCACAGACAAGCGTTCGCTAAAGTAGCATGAAGGTCTTAGAAAAGATACTCACATGCTATCATGTGCCTGTACCTACAAAGATCATACTTGTGCGAACCATGGTATTATCCGTGACATTCGATGGAAGTGGAAGTTCAACTCTAAAGAAGCAAGATACGAAGTTTATTGACGCTTCTGAACTTTGGGGTTGGAGAAGACTCCTGAGAAGGAACAGCCAAGAAAAAAAATGAATGGATCATCAAAGAAATCAATTCAAAGTTCTCACTACAGGCTCAAATTATCCTATTTTGGACACGCTAAGTGAAGACCTAACTCTCTAGAGAAGGCCCAAATGCTGGAAAAAGTGGAAGGAGAGGAAAGTAGAGAACGAGCAGAATTAAGGCAGAGGGACTCACCTACAGTGGAGAGAAATGCACCATTGGAAGATCTGAAAGACCAAGTTAGGGGTAGATCATGGAGACAATCTACCTACATGGTAACCAAGAGTTGACATTGACTTGATGGCACATAATCAATCAGATGGTAATGAATTTAGTTGTTAGCGCTACCTGTTTTAATGCCCCATGAGAGCTGTGGTGGCGCAGGGGTTAGAATGCTGTATTGCAGTCTACTTTTGCTGACTGCCAGCTGCCTGCAATTTGGCAGTTCGAATCTCACCAGGCTCAAGGTTGACTCAGCCTTCCAAGGTGGGTAAAATGAGGACCCAGATTGTTGGGGGCAATGTGCCGACACTGTAAACCACTTAGAGAGGGCTGTAAAGCGGTATATAAGTCTAAGCGCTATTGCTATTCAATCTTGCTTTGATTATTTTTTTCTTCAGCCCACACAGCCTAAATCAACTATGAGATTCTGGCAATAAATTATAACAAATCCCAAGCTCTAAATCTCAGCTGGCTGTTAGAGATTCAGAAAAGCCCAGATTTGGAGCACAACAGAATCGCTATTGGTATCTTGCTGGCATTTGCTACCACTTGATGGGAGATGTTTGTTTGTTTTTTAAGAAGTGAAAGTGTCCAGCTTGCATGAAGAAATCTTTCTGTTTCCAATCATCCTTATACGTATAAGAAATATCTTTCTATTTAGAAAATGAAAGTTGAGATACCACCTCTCCTTCTCCATCTTCAGGCAACCTTCTCCAACCTGAAGCTCCCAAGATGTATACTTACTGCCCTTGCAATATTCTCAGCCATTGGCCAAATTCTCATCTAATCATTCTAAAACACATTAACTGCAAGCTAATATTATATGACTGCACCAGCACAAAATAGTGATTTTGTATATTTCATCTTACGGGAGATCAATTTAATGTAGAGAAGATTGATTGAAAACAGCTTGTAGTTTTATTGGTCATTAAGTTATTGGGGATTTTTACTGCATAAGATAGATGTCTTTAAAATTGACTAGAATCCTAGCATTATTCAATTAGATATGAATTGTGGCAGAGTCTCCAGCTGTCTGTTTGCATGTATTTTAAATTTAATGGAAGTTGCAGGAGAGGCTGGTTCTGTGTGGTGGGAAGGAAGAACTGAGATTTTTCTCACCTCATCCCATTTTCCAACTAAAACTCTCCAGATGAAATGAGGTTTTTGACTGGAAAAACAGAAAGCGTGAGATATATAATATTATCCTCATATAGTCTTAATATAAAAACTCACTTCAGGTATATTTGGGAGGGGGGAATAAATTTGTTAGCTTTGAAACACAGATAATTTTATGTTTCATTTGTTCAATGTACCATCGGTTTGGCTTTCCATGTGTTGATTTCTTCAGTATCATTGGCTTGGCGATATTCTCAGTTTTCTCCAACATCAGAATTTAAAAGTAACAATGCTTTTTCTATCCAGCTTTTTTCAGAGTTCAAACTAAAATGGGTCATCCCTATTTTATGGGAAAAACAGGTAGTCCTTGACTTATGACCACAACGGAGCCCAAAATTTATGTTGCTAAGTGAAACATTTAAGTGAGTTTTGCCATTTTACGACTTTTCTTGTCACTGTTGTTAAGTGAATCATTTGCGATTGTTAAGTTAGTAAGATGGCCATTAAAAAAGACTTAGGAAAAAGTGCAAAGAAGAGCAACTATGATGATTAAAGGCCCGGAGACTATATATGACTATGAAGAACGGTTGCAGGAGTTGGGTTTGGCTAGTCTAGAGAAAAGAAGCACTAGGGGGGACATGATAGCAGTGTTCCAATATTTGAGGGGCTGCCACAAAAGAAGAGAGAGTCAAGCTATTCTCCAAAGCACCTGAAGGCAAGGCAAGAAACAATGGATGGAAACTAATCAAGGAGAGAAGCAACCTGGAATTAAGGAGAAACTTCCTAACAGTGAGGACAATTAACCAGTAGAACAGTTTGCCTTCAAAAGTTGTGGGTGCTCCATCACTGGAGGCTTTTAAGAAGAGATTGGACAGTCACTTGTCTGAAATGGAATAGGGCACGTGGGTCAGACTGATGTCATGTGATGTATCATGACATTTTTTGCCTTTGCAGAGCTGGGGTGGTTTTGGCCTTTACATGATGCATCTGGCCCATGCGCTGCCAGTTTGACACCCCTGGTATAGGGTCTCCTGCTTGAGCAGGGGGTTGGACTTGATGATCTCCAAGATTAATTAAGAACAAATTAAGTGAATTAATAAGGTTAATGTTCCCTTCCAACGTTGTTATTTTGTTAAAAAGTAGGTAACTTGTTATAGCTTTTCCAACTCAGAGGGAGACCCAGGAACATTGAAATTGGTAGATGCAAGCTATCTGGCAACTACACACCCATGTCTTCTACAAGTATTCTCATAACCTCTTAGCACTGCATTAGTTAGTGAAGTTGTATTCCAAGGGATACGAAAGTATCAGGTTGTTTGTTCCAAGAATTGGGCTTGGTGGAAGATCAATGCTCTTTCAAATAGAAAAAGGGTAGAACAATTTTGTTCTTTAGTTCAGAACGAAGAAACTCAACACTGTGGCTTTGTTTTAAAAATAATGAGTAGGATGCAGCCAGTAGGGATATCTGAGTAGGAAGCAGGCTGCCTGAAAGTGTTTGTGGATCCTTTTAATGATTTTCAAACAATGCATGCTGTTTCTTCTACCTCAGTGACAAGAAGAAAGCACCAGAAAGTACCAATGTTAAACAATCATAGAATCGTAAGGTTGAAAGGGACCTTGGAGATCTTGTCCACACCCCTGCCCAAGCCAGGAGTTCTTATACCATCGCAGATAACTGGCTGTCCAATATTTTCTTGAAAATCTCCAGCGATGGAGCACACATAACGCCAAGAGTCAAGCTCTATTGTAATCCTTCTTATTGTCAGGATTTCCAGATTAAATGTGGTTCTAAAGTCAGTTTTGGAACTTTGATTATCCTGAGTCCTGGAGTGGATTATGCTACCATAGACAGAACCAGGGAACAAACATTTATCTCTCTCCATCTCAGTGGAAAGACAGTGGAATGCTCCTCAGAGTAACCCAGAGTAACCCAGTAAGTAACCCCTTGCGAGGATTGTTCAAAACTAATGAGTTGGCTTCAATTCAATGCTTAGATTAAGGAACTGAAGATCTGTGTTTTATCCCTGATCAATACAGTTTAGATTTAGCTGCCAAGAGTGTTATATGAACAGGCAAGTACATGCTTGGCAATGATTAGGTCTGGCATTCGTTGGAACAAAAGCAAACACAATTGCAATACTGTCATCTCAATAAAATTGAAAGAGGGAAGGGAAGGGAAGAGAAAGGGAAGGGAGGGAGGGACGGGTTTGGGATATAATAAATAAGAAATCTGAGATGTTGCAACTCATTTAAAATGTACGTTGCTCCTTCAGCCTAACCCATTAAGTTTTCTGAGCCTGTGGTATTTGGCATAATTTCTTCTGTTCTTTTGATAAGTACCTAAACAGGATGTCCTTGTAAATTAAATGAAAAACAGCTCTGGAAAGTTTCCTCCCTCAGGAATATGTATTAAGATTGGCAGATGGTTTAAATGGAAATATACAGGAATGTACTTTAGCTAGTGCTGGAGAATTATTCCTGCAGATATTACTGAAGCAGATTCATAAAGTCCCACTGGATCTGTGTCTATAGTGAGTCAGATTTAATGGTCGCAGGAATACTTTTAGCCAAATTGTTTTGGAACTTCTAGAGTCCTAAGAAGTAAAATGTAAAAAAAAAAAATGCAAGTAACTTCCTTCTTCCTATAAATGCTTCCATTTCCCACCATTCAGTCAGAACTGAAGAAGCTTCTTGAATGAGAAGCAAAACATTTTCAAAAAAACAAGCAAACAAAATCCATTTGCTTTTTGAAAACCATCCTTGGGACTTCTTTATTTATTTATGTAAAGATTGCACCACAATCAGATCATTCTTTGTGACTTCCATAGTGCAAGAAGAGTAAACATTAAAACATCCATAATGGGATTAAAACCAATCAAGGTGACATAAATAACAGCAATAACATAACACCCAGATCAACACCTTCAAAAACAAATAAATATGACCATAAAGCTAAGAGGCACCTGCATGATCTCCATTGGGTGGTTGTTTTGAAGAAGCTGCCATATTAAAACAGCACCTCCTAGCTTTACCCCAATAATCATCTCAGAAATATGCAACTATAAGTAACTTCTCCCTAGATGTTGCAACAGTTGGGATAACCCTGGTTGGCAAAATATACCTTAGGGCTGGGCCATAAAATGCTTTGTAAGTCAACAATAGAGCCTTCAATTGTGCCCATAAATCCATTGGTAACTAATGCAAGATCCTCAGCCTTGGACTCATATGTTCCCAATAATGTTCCCAATAATGAAGGCCAATGATTACAGAGGGCTTTAGACCTGTTGCGGTTGATGAATGATTTATAAAGGAAGCCCCTGTAAAGCACATGTCTGTAATCCATGTAGTAGTGATTAGGGCATGAGTAGCTATGTCCTACTGCTGCAGGTATATACCTTCTGATATCCCACATATCAGGGGCCACCTGGGCAATATATCCTTACACATTCTTACAGATAGAAACCACTCATTGGGAAAAGAATGGAAACATTGCAAAACAGTGTCCCCACTTCCCAATTTCTTTAGGTGTTCCTTGAAAAGCAGCATGGCAGATAACAAGAATATTCTAACTAAAGTGGAAGAGGAGAGGACAGCTAAATTCCACAGAAGCAAAGCTTAATTACTGCACTTACACAATTGGGTGCCTTTTGTAGAACATCAGATATTAATTACAAAATTCTATCTCAGCAGATAACTGGTTTCATAAAGAGATTACCGGTAATTTGCAAGTGAAGGCAAATATGCGTGTCCCGAGATAATATTGAGATTCTCAGTCATCCAGGTCATGGTTGTCCCAAAGGTGTTTTTGCTTTTCGTCCAAGAGGTTGTCCCAAAGGGTGTTTCACTTCTAAACCAAGAAGCTTCTTTGGCTGAAGAAGCTTGGATGAGATGCGAAACATCCTATAAGAAAAACCAGAAAGTTCAGTTGCCTCTCGGGGAAAAAAACAACACCTTTGTCCCAGGAAAATGTTGAAGAATCCAATCTGAGTCAGTCACCAGGACCAAAGATTTATTCTTCCAAGTTTTGGGGCTTGTGCTGGGGCCCACTATCAGGGAACTTCTCTCTCTCTCCAGAATGTGACCGACTGAGATTGGATCCTGCAAGATTAATTTGCATTCTTAAAAATGGGACATTCATAAACACTGAGGGGCTAACAGGTAAGGTCCCTCCCATTGTAATCTAAATAACAGATGACTATCATTTCTAGCATATGTGATCACTTTTCAGAAAAATGGTACTTAGCAGCCTCAGAAAGGAGAGTTATGCCAAGCAAATTATTGTTCCTGGGACTGCCAATGCATTTAACAGTTCGGTAGCCTTCATCTCTCTCTCTCTCTCTCTCTCTCTCTCTCTCTCTCTCTCTCTCTCTCTCTCTCTGTGTCTGT
>JANHFL010002277.1:137351-147847 GCA_032468155.1 Oxyrhabdium leporinum
ACAACACTTCTAACTGCATGAGAAAGTACTCCCTCTCTATTTCTCATGTGTAATTATGTGGCAGCCTGCAGAGGCCTTGAATTCATGGCTTCCAGGCTGACAGATGGAACACCCACAACTTCTAGAAGGCAAGTAGTTCCACTGGTTAATTGTTCTTACTGTTAGGAAATTTCTCCTTAGTTTTAGGTTGCTTCTCTCCTTGATTAGTTTCCATTGTTTCTTGTCTTGCCTTCTGGTGCTTTGGAAAATAGGTTGAAAATAGGTTTCAATTGGGAATAAATACTGGTCTGATCAGACAGCATTCAGTATATAATCTAATTAAGATCAAAGGATCTAGTAGATTGGCTGGAGACCTTCACTATTGGTGACATTGCATTGCCCAGTTTTTGCATCAAACTCAGCTACCACAGATATCCACCTCACAAATAATTCTGAGAAGAAAATAATAATGGAAGTACAGATGTGTATGTTTGTGTGTGTGTGTGTGTGTGTGTGTGTGTGTTTGTACCCCCAAAGACTTATAATTTCAAAGTGATTCTGTATGAACTGGAGCATAATGTTAGCAGAAGGTCACCATTTTAAATTGTGTGCATAGAAATGTTTATGTATTTCTATAAAGCTTTTGACATACATTGAAGAACAGCTTAATAAGTAACCAAGGAAACGTAAACATACTGACGCATTTACTTGAATTTGAAACAAAACAAAACTACACAAAACTCCCATATGTGACCTGGAAATGACTTGTACATGTAAACACCACACACACATATATACACAATTGGAAATTGACTAGCAGGCTAACTGTTGCAATACCATTGCATCCTGGAATCAGAAAAAGGTTCATAAGTTCTGGAGGAAAACCACCAGTTTATCAGGTATTTAGGACCAAGGACTTGGCAGCACAAGGAAACAATAACCAATGATTTAATAGCTGGTCATCAACACCCCAATCAACAAATAAAAAGCCACACACAATAAGGCACCACATAAATACTATGCATACAATATCCCAAAGCACACATTTTGGTAGAGAGAAGTTCCCTGAGGATGTCCTCCAGCACGAGGCTGAAGGTTCAGAAGACTAAACCACTGGCCCAGATTGGATTTTGGAGGAAAACAATGGACTTTTCTAGTTTCTCACTAATCTAGATATTAAGGGGAAGGTACTTGGGATTCAGTCAAGAAATTGGCATCATTCTCTGATGTGTAGAAAGAGATTCAATTGCAGAATTAGAAGGGCATGTTTAGACTAGTCGAGTCTCAGTCCTAAGTCAAATTGAACTGTCCTTCTCAGGTGTCTGATTAGGTTCTGCTTGAATGCTTGCACTGAAGAACAAATATCTTAGTGAGTAATGGATTGCAGAATTGCCTTTATTTTTAAGAATTGTTTCCCGCCCCCTAATTTTCAGTTGGAATCTGTTCTGATTTATGTCCCATTGGTTCTTAAATATTTTCTTATAGTTCAGGCATGATCTGCAGTAACAACAAACTAATCTATATTACTACCCACCCTTCTTTTTCTGTTTTTCCGTACCTTCTTTCAATCAAGAGTCAATGTGATACTTTCAATCATTCAATGTGATACGATTGCTGTTTTTTCTCAGTCTTCTCATACCTCAAGGTGTCCATTTTCTTCAATCGTCCTTCTTAGAATCTGTCCCAATGTGACTGAACCTTTTAAAAATGTGATATATAGTACTGGATAAAAGGTAATATCTGAACCGCTCAGAATAAATAGAACAATATTTTCTATCTTAGAAACTAACCTAAAACTCCATTTCTTATGCAGTCTTATCACATTGCCGATTTATATTTTGTTTATAATCATTTTCACAGGTACTTGTTACCAAGCTGGCTATTTTCCATTCTATTAATCTGTATTTGATTATTCTTTCTTAGGTAAACAGATTTTATTTAATTCTGTCAAATTTTATTCTGTCACTTAAGCTCATTTGCCTAATATGTCAGTAATATTGAATTTTATTTCTGTCTGCTACGTTATAAGCTAGCCCACTAATTTTGTGTTATTCAAAATTTGATTCTTAATGTTTTTTAAAGTATGTGGTTAGTGTCCATTGGGAAAGTTATTCATTTAAAAAAAGTGAAATAAGGATTATTTATTTTTCTTCTTTACATATTTTTGACAAATCCATGCTAGGTTGGTCCACAGGTGGAAAAAATAGTTGTCATGCCCCCGTTGGAGTCTGAATCTGCGGGGGAAGATGAGATGGAACAAGAACTGACAGAGAGCGAGAGGGCAGCTCCGTTGGCCTTGGAAGAAACTGGAGAAGGCCAGAGTCAGGCCAGGCCAGGCTTTTTGGAATTAGTAAGGCCTGCAGGCAGGGAGGAACAGAGCTCAGATGAGGAGCAAGAACCACCCACTACTGAAGCAAAGGCTCGGAGAGTGCAGAGAAGGTGGGATCAGCTCAGACAGAGCAGGCCACTTACAAGGAGTGTGTCCCACCCAGCTTCACCAGGCACACCTGGTGAATGAGACTTAAGGAGATGCTGTGGGGAGGGGCATTTGTTGGGAACAAACACTGAGTTCCTGAAGTGTTGTGTGCTGACGTTTGAATGCGCCAAGAATCCTTGCATTTCTGTGTAGCATTCTGGACTGATTATCTGGATATTTTACTCCCTGAACTCCTTGCAAAACTCTTGTTTTGCCAAATACATTTGGGATTTATTGCCAAGCAGCCTTGGTGCAGACAGCGCTGGGCTGGACTAATGGCAACCAGAGGCTGCTTGCGATTTGGGGTGGGGTGGGGGTTGGTTATGATTACGCTGCTCAGGGACTTGTCAGAAACGTGGGAGCGTTTGGGGGAGATTTGGAGCACAAAAGGGCTAGTTTGAACTGCCAGCTGTTTGTGTTATCTCTGTGCCATGCCCTGGATCATCACAATACTGTCCATTTCATGAGGTAGTGTTTTCAGTTTAATGCATTTGTAAAATTCATCTTTAAATAATTTGTTTATTCAGTTTGTAACCGTAACAATATATTTTAAAGTGTGTAATTATCCACAACAACGAAACCATGCTTACAAAGATGGATATCATGGGGGAAAGTACAAAAATGCAAAAAATAAAATAAAAAAATAAAATAAAATTGCACTGCGTTAGGAGAAAATTCATGAAATAATTGAATATGTGTGCTTTAGGAGGAATGTATATCAATGTGTACAAGATATACAATAAATCAAATCTGTACCATCACTTCCTGTCCATTATAAAAATGTCTCTTAACACATTTCTACATTATATTTTTTGTGTTAAGCCTCAGCTGAAGAACAAGCAGATAAGGCCATACCACTTTTGAGCTGCAAGGCAAAGTATCAGAAATTAAACCTGCATTGCCATTTTTTCTATTAATGCTGATTTTAACATAAGAGACCTAATTCTTATTGATATTAAGGAAAAACAGACATATAAAAAAGCCTTTCTTGTTCGTAGAAAATCAGCATGTAAGCATAGCTTTTCCCATAATACAAAGTTTTGCATGTATTGATGCCATGTTTCTTTAATAGAATAGTGTATAGTCATAAGCATACACTTGTAATTGGTGCTGGATCTGCTAATAAAGAGAATTCAGTAGCCACTTTGGATGGTACCTTGGTACAAGTAGCACATTGGACCATGTGTCCATTCCACCTACTTCTTACAGCAGACACTAAAGTCACAGCGTTCTGAAGATCATTTCAGAGAGGGTGGATCTATGGTCAACTTGCCACAGCCAACACATCATGTTCAACTTGCCATGACCAACTCACCTGGCCAACTTGCCACAGGACAAGAATTACACTAGTATCAAAGAAATAGTGGAATAGAATCATTAAAGAAAAGGTGCAAAAAGAGGTACGAAGAGAAATATGAATGACAAAAATTAAAATATTTTAAAATTATTTTAAATAATTAAATTAAATTGTTGAATTATTCCTCAGCAAGTTGGCCCATAGTGAGTTGGCTGGGGCAAGTTGGCCACAATAAGTTGGCCATGGCAGATTGGCCAGAGTGAGTTGGCTGTGGCACGTTGTCCCATTCTGCCTATAAGATGGTTGATTATGAACACTATGACAGTGTCTATCTTTACAGAAAAGCGATGGTGTGTTTTTTTCCCCAACTTAATGTAAATTTGCTAAGAAAAAACAAAAATACGAATGCAATGTCAAAAAATTTAATAAATGGTTCTCTTGTGAGCAGACTTAACAATAAATTCTTCCGTGCTGTGAGCATTTGGCATCCAATTCTTTGAATATAATAAATGTTATATGAAATATTGAAATGCAAATGCATGATTGTCATTTAATATATACCCTAGTTTGTGAAATCAAAGTGAAACTCCCACCCAAGCTTATCTCATCCTATTTGCATAAACATAAACTGCAATGCAGTTTTCAGGATGGCTAAGTTATTTCTATGAGGATGCTCACACCAAATGAGGCACATTTGTCATGTTCTGGTGTAGAAATTTCCGTAAGAAATTTATTTCATTAATAAACACAACTTCTTGGTTGCTTGGAACATAATCATTAAAATGGACTACGGAAAACTTTATGAATAGACAAGACCAAATGCTCTTTTCTGCATCCCTACTGAAAGTACCTATGAGCCCATTTATTTAATTTGCATTGATGTTCCTAAATATCAAGTAAATTAAGAACAGCCAAATGATTAGCAATCTGTCTGTTGTTGTGTGTATGGTGTGAAACAGCTGCCAAGCTTTCTAACATTCTTTATGTAGAAAAAAAGAGCTTATGTTTTAAATAACAATTTTATCAGCATCTCTTTATACACTGCTTACTATTATTTTTATTCATTTGGCCATCTTCTCCACTTCCCAGTTTTTTATGAAGCAGAAGTAGCACGATATTTTCCTAATAAAATGGAATGAAATGGAAAACTAGTTATTATAATTGAACGATAAATCAAAATTCTTATCTACTGGCTTGCCTTTAGAACATCCAAGGTAGCATAGATCTAAGCCATATTATCTACAAATATTGCACAAATTAGCCACAACTCCCACAGAAAACTAAATTTGACAATAGAGAGCTCATTACACTGAAATAATTACAGTAATTGAATAATGGATTAAAATTAATGATGGTGTTGATATGCTTTTGAAATGTTTATGAATTTAAAGAGGAGTATGATACATCTTGGATACATCAGAGTACTGAGATAAGCCTAATTCACTATATTAACGAACATTTTTTTTAAGGAAAACTCTAAATTAGTTCACTACATTAACATGCACATCTTTTTTCTTCTTTTTAAAATTTGTTGCAGGAGTTGGATTTGTCTAGTCCAGTGAAAAGAAGGACTAGGGATGACATAATAGCAGTGTTCCAGTATTTGAGGGGTTGCCACAAAGAAGAGGTCAACCTGTTCTCCAAAACACCTAAAGGCAGAACAAGAAGCAATAGATGGAAGAAGGAGAGAAGCAACCTAGAACTAAGGAGAAATTTTCTGTCACTGAGAACAGTTAATCAGTGGAACAGCTTGCCATCAGACGTTGTGGGTACATGGTTGGCAAGGATGTTTAAAGACAAATCGGCAAAATGCTGGAGGTACTACCAGATATTGGGGTCATATTACCATATGTGGTGGACTTGCCCCAAAGCAAAAATGATAAAACAACATATTGACCTAAAACCAGAAATATTTCTATTGGGGATTCTACCCGAAAAATACAGTAAGGAAAATGTATATTTAGTTATTCATATATTAACTGCTGCTAGAATTGTATTTACACAAAATTGAAAGAGTGAAGAGATACCTACAGATGAGAATGTGATTAGGAAATTATTGAAATGTGTGGAAATGAATAGGTTAATGCTTGCAATTAAGGAGAAAAAGCAAACTGAATATTATATGACATGAGATTTATTTTATCAATGGTTAAACAACAAAAATGGAAGTTAGAAAGGGAAACAAAATTTAAAAAAAGATATCTTAAAAGAGATAAGTAAATATTATGATTAGTATGTTGAATATTATTATGTTAACGTTGTAGAATTAATATGTGGAACATTACTATGTTAAATATTGTAGAATTAATATCAATGTAATAAAGGATGCTGTAATTTTAATACTGTTAAACAAAGATATTTGTACCCAGACAGCACACTGTTCAACTGAAGATGGAATGATTATATTAAAAATAATAATAATAATAATTAAAAAAAAAGAAGTCGTGGGTCCCCCATTGCTGGAGACTTTTAATAAGGGACTGGAGAGCCACTTGTTGGAAATGGTATAGGACAGTGGTCCTACGGGTGGGCTGCTGTGGGTTCACAGGGGTTTGGGTGGACCCTTAGCGAAGGTTCTATGGGGTTCGCTGGACCCCAAAATCCCACTCCTGGCTGGCCCCACCCACCCTGTTCTGTGGAGAGAGGTTTTTCTGCAACCAGCAGGAGATCATAGTTTCATGTGCTGTCTGCATCCTGCCAATTCAGGGCTTCAGTTGTTTGCATGGCCCAGTTTCTGATGTGTTGCGGCCTGGTGCCAGTCCACAGACTGGTGGGTTGGGGACCCCTGGTTTAGAGTCTCCTGCTCAAGCAGGGGATTGGATTAGTAGACCTCCAAGGTCCCTTCCAACTCGGTTATTCTGTTATTTTGATAGCTTTGCTTTTCAAGAGTTATTATCAATTATTTCCATTGCTGGGCACTCAATAAAAAGTTATCCTGGTGACAAAGTTGTCCATACTATGATCCCCTCTAGTGATATAACTATTTGCTTCCTAAAACAGTTTGGAAACAATTTTCTATTTCTTTTTCTTTTTTTTTAATCATTGTAATTTGATTTCCCTCCCTCCTTTCAGCACTGTAAGAGGAAAGCCTTTAACAACCATCTGAAAGATAATATTGTCTCTGATCTATTTAGTAGTAAGTAAGCTGGCTTTAATGATTTGTCATATTTTATCTTGATTTCTTTAATTTAGCTTGTGGTCTAAATAGAAGGGTATTGACTCTATGCAACCAAGATGTAATGATCAACACTAGAGGAAATTACAATAATAACAAAATGAGAGGGAAATAAGGGCTGAAAAAACATTTTCTCATCTTAGTTTAGTCGAGTGGAAATTTATGAAAAAGAATTTGGGAGGTGAAAGTGACCATTTCAATAAATAACACTGATTATCTGGAAAACACCACATCAGTACACCACATCACTTAAGTCTTTAGAGACTGGATAGGAAGGAAGGTACTATATTATAATAACATTATATTCTAGCCATTAGTAAGGTTAGCCTTTGGATTGTACAGCAAAGGCAAAAATATATAGCTTCTTGATTCCCCTCATTTTTTCTTGGCGATCTTCAATTGCAAGATGAAATGGTTTTCATAAAGACGCCATAGAAAATGGCTTCTCCCTCTTATCATTTTCTATATTACCTTGTCCAAGCCATGGTTCAAAACAGCAACTGTTTCACCAGTGTTAGATGAAAAAGAGAGATTGAATAGGGTATCATCTGCATATTTACTTTATGGCACCTTAACTCATGTCTTCAGATAACATCTCCAAATGGTTTCAATTAGATGTTAAAGAGCATAAGGAATAAAATGGGGCTTGGAGGAATTGCATAAACCACCACCATGGGGCTAAAGAGCAATTCCCCAGCCCTTTCTTCTGAAATCAGACATCCAAGTAAAGTAGAAATCAGACATCCAAGTAAAGTAGAAATCAGACATCCAAGTAAAGCAGTACAATTGTATAGGGATTACATGACAACTCTTTCCGATATCTTCTAATTGACGACGAGGGATTCTTATTTGAAATATCAGGTTGCTGTAAAAAGTGCCCCATATTATTTCTCCAGCACAACCCCCCCCCCAAAAAAAAACAACAACCTGTGGTATTCCAAGCAGTGTTCATCTGTTTTGTGATTCACCTCCTTTCAATGGAAGCAATAAATGTTTCAAAGGCCAAGGACCAAATTCCCACTTCTAGGAATGTTGAGGCTTAATTAGAAGATCAGCATGGATGGAGAAATAAATTTCTTTCTACCACACAAAATGGCTATTTTGAACCAAGATAAAAATCTATTCTTCAGCTTAATGAGATGTGAAAGTAATTGTAATAGATTCATTAAGAGGGATGATGAAGAGAAATGATGATTTAGTTGACTGCATTGAGCCTGATCTTGTCATTCTGAGTATTACCTTCCATTCCAGTCATCCCTAAAGGACCATGCGTCCAAAATACTTTGATATTAAGGGCAACATATGAAAGTAGTGTTATTATGTAAAAAGGTTAACAACCTATGTGGGACAACTCCAATTAGGGCTGTGCAAAGAGTTTGAAAGATGTAATTTCTAAAACAAGTTAATCATAACAAAATTATCTCTTTTCAAAACATGAAATAATCCTTGCACTTCACAAGGCTGACATGAGTGGTTTGGGCTCCAGTGTCTGCAAGTGTGCATACACAAGACATGGTAGGACAGTTTTCAAAGAAAACATGGAAGCATTGCAAAAATATACCAATAGCATTTAGACTTATATGCATTTTAAAAACATTCATCTGGGTGCTTTACAATATTAGCATTCTTAGCATATTGTTCCTGACGATCTGGGTCCTCATTTTACCAACCTCAGAGGGATGGAAAGATGGGTCAACCTTGAGCCCCATCAGGATCGAACTCCAGGCTGTGGGCAGAATTTACTGGCAATACTGCACTTTAACTCTGAGCCACCAGATATATTTTAATACTTTGAAGTGCTCTGTTCATCCTCATTAGCTTTGCAAAGCAGCTCTTCCAAATACGTCTCATAGCCCTAGTTTGCGTGGTTCCATATAAGAAAAGGTGATAAAGTTTTAGAGTTGACTGACAAGTGGTATACACCTTCTGTCTCAGATGGTCACTCTCTTCCACTAAGCACATAACTTTGGGAATGACACACAAGAAGTGTTGATGAATGCCGCGGACACTTGTCTAACCAGTCACAATAGCTGAAGGAACCTTGGAGATGAATAAGGTAGCCGTTTTGCAGCCAGTATAAATACAGAATAAAGTAGATATAGATACAGAGACAAAGACACATACACCCAACTTTCAGAAGTATTATACTCAAGAGACTCTTATTTTAATAAAAGTCAAGCAAAAGGGGTTGAACATGTTCACATCCTCTTGTGCAATTACTCTTAGAGTCAATAGCGTGGACTGATAACAGAAATGTACATCTGCCATCAAGTAAAGTTGTTGTTTTTCCCCCCAGAAAGCTTGCTTGACAGACTCCCTAAAGAAATTAGTGAACTGAAGTGGCTTGACAACATAATGACCTGACTACCAAACCTTTTCAAACTGCTGTCTATTTAAAGGTTAAAATAAATAATCTTTTTTTTTCTGTAAACATCCTCTCAGGATAATACGCTGTGCCTTTCTTATCCTTTGGAGAAAAAGCAATATTGTCAGTTGATGCCACCATGCATCCTAATTTAGTCATTACTCAGAAAATGTTTATTTACTGAAGAGATATAAGCACAGGGGGCACTTTTAAGAGAATCCCCTTGGATTATAACATAGGGTTTTAGAAATAAGGCATGTGGGACACTTTGAAAAAATATTCAGTAATGAATAGCTGTTGAGAAGAAGCTGTAAGCTTAAAGTATTATGTAAAAGAGTCCATTGATATACAAGAGGTAATAAAATTAACATGTTGGTCCCTAGTAGAATTGGTTCTTAGGTAAAACTTTCCAGGTCTTTCCTACATAAGTATTACAATATTTTCTGCTGAAAAACCATATGTTATTCAAAGTAATATTCAGCGTTCCTCAAAATATCTGACATCTAAAATATTGAATTCTCTGGCTTCTCATTACTACAAGAATACTACAAGGATATTAAGCACATATACATATACAACACTTTTTTTAATTATTAGTGTGTATGTGTGTGTGTTTTTAAATTGAATTTTCCTGTCACCATTCTGAAACTTTTGCTTCTTTCCTTTTTATTAAGTCCAAGGAAACTTGTTCTGTCTGAAATCTTCTTAGGAATTCTAAATTATATATCTATCTACCCAGAATATATTGTTGGCAATTATTCTCACAGTGGAATATGAGCATAAAAAAGGATTCAGCAGTATATATTTTCCCCTCTCCCTGGGTGGATTTCAACCAGAAGCAGGACATATTGTGAACCAGAAAATGTCTTGTTTCCAAATGACTTTCACGGTGACCTTAAGCAAAATACTGAATCATAGCACTAACTTTCCCACCCAAACTTGTTGATATTGCAGATCTTACAGGGTCAAACCCATCATCCTTAATTGTTCTCATATTTGGAATTAGGGGTTACTTCCATTATTTTCTTCTCTCTATGTAGAGATAATAGGAATTGTATTGGAGACCACAATTTAGTGTATCACTAAACCACAAGATGTATTTTATGACGTGGCTGAACCATGCACACAAAGCAACATGTGGCATCCATAGGGACTTAAACATCCTGAAGGAATATTTAACAATATTCCAGATTATTAAATATTC
>JANHFL010002278.1:2132-15532 GCA_032468155.1 Oxyrhabdium leporinum
TTTGAACCGCTAGATTGAATCAGCAGAAGTGGCCTGCAGTTCAACACTCTAACCACTGCGCCACCTAGGCTCTAAATATCTAAGAGGCTGCCACGAATAGGGGGATCAACCTGTTTTCCAAAGCACCTGAAGGCACGACAAGAAGTAATGAACAGAAACTAACCAAGGAGAGAAGCAACCTAGTACTAAAGAGAAATTTCCTGACAGTGAGAACAATGACTCAGTGGAACAACTTGCCTTCAGAAGTTGTGGGTGCTTCAACACTAGAGATTTTCAAGAAGAGATTGGGCAGCCATTTATCCAGAATGGTATAGGGTCTCCTGTTTTTGCAAAGGGTTCAACTAGAAGATCTCCAAGATCTCTTACAGCTTTGTTATTCTGTTATACATCCATGCCCCACTTTTCCATTAAGCTTCTCTGCCTTCCCAAAGCTCAATTAAATCCCAAGAGATTGCATGAGTTGATTTAAAACAACAACAACAACAAACAACTCATAGATTACTACTGAAATATTATTGTATCATAGAAGTGTTGCAGTAATGCTGGGTCTGAACCAGGATGTAACAATGGGAAAAAAAATAGCTCAATGTTTTATCTATGTTGCCAATTCAAGACTTAGAGAAATCAGCGTTTTCCCAGTTTTTAGATCCAATATCCCTACAAAACCAACCAGAAACAGTTTAAGCCTTTCAGGCTTATCATGTCCAAGTTTGAAGTGAGCTTTTTAAAAATTGATTAACTATGACACATTTAAAATGATTGTGCAAATTAATTTCTGAATCACACCATTAGAACCTAATTAATTTCTCTGCTCTGCAAAATAAAGATATCACTGATGAGCACCCACAGTCTAAATCCATAAAAGAAAGAGAATGCTGAACTGAAGACTCCATTAATGTAAAAATTGATTTTTCCATTTAGGTTCTTTGCGAGAGGTTTCCTCCCACCCATCAGCAAAACGCATTTATGCTCCAACAGAAATGGGGAGTAGGATGAGCAGACTAATTTATAGTTCCGCTGCTAATCAAAAGATCATAAATGCTCATTTCAACCCAATAATGTCATTATGGAGGTTGTTAAGTTGATGTTGCCTTGGAAACATAAAATACTGATGCGTTAATTTGGACATTTGCTGTCCTTCTGTAAGCTCAATATGGAAAGGTCGAATGT
Organism: Oxyrhabdium leporinum; assembly: GCA_032468155.1. Classification (NCBI taxonomy): domain Eukaryota; kingdom Metazoa; phylum Chordata; class Lepidosauria; order Squamata; family Cyclocoridae; genus Oxyrhabdium; species Oxyrhabdium leporinum. Next base: position 3,303 of record JANHFL010002278.1, read on the forward strand.
ACACTCTCAGTTCAATGTTTAGAAAAGGTGCCACACTCAATTCATTCATATGGATACCATGCCCATGAACCCAACTACTTCCAATTCCTTGAAAATCAGTTCTTCTTCACTTTTCCAAGACCAGTTTGGAGATCATAGAAGATGTGGCCTGATACCAAAGAGCCGTGTTGGTGCAGCAGTTAGAATGCAGTATTGCAGACTGACTCTGCCCACTGCTAGGAGTTCGAGCCTGATTGGCTCAAGGTTGACTCAGCCTTCCATCCTTCTGAGGTTGGTAAAATGAGGGCCCAGTTTGTTGGGGGCAATACACTGGCTCTGTAAACTGCTTGGAGAGGGCTATACAGCTCTAGGAAGCGGTATATAAGTCTACAGCTGCTATTGCTATCTTGCCTTTCTTACATGCTGAGAGGTCCCAGATCAGAATATTAACTTGAGACCTTCCTTTCCCTTCCTTTATCACCTCATTCTGTATTATTATAGAGCCATGGTGGCGCAGTGGTTAGAGTGCAACTCTGCAGACCACTTCTGCTAACTGCTGTCTGCCTGCAATTTGGCAGTTTGAATCTCACCAGGCTCACGGTTGAACTCAGCCTTCCATCCTACCGAGGTCGGTAAAATGAGGACCCAGATTGTTGGGGGCAATATGCTGACTCTGCACACCGCTTAAAGAGGGCTGTAAAGCACCGTGAAGCGATATATAAGTCTAAGTGCTATTGCTATTTCACTTCCAGATTTTGATTTTTCCTCCACTGAAATCTATGGGCCTGTGCTTCAGAGAAACACATGCGGGTAATCCTTATATAGTGACCGCAATTGGGACCAGCATTTCTATTGCTAAGCAGGACAGTCATTAGGTGAGTTGTGCCCAATTTTACAAGCTTTTTTGCCACGGTTATTAAGCAAATCGCCACAGTTAAAGGACTCATGCAATCATTAAGCAAATCCAGCTTCCTCCATTGACTTTGTTTGTCGGAAGTCAGCTGGGAAAATTGCAAATCGTGATCATATGACCCCAGAATGCTGCAACCATCATAAATATATGTCAATTCCAAGTGACCAGATTTTTTTGAACATGTGACCATGGGCATGCTGCAACAGTTGTAAATGCTAGGGCTGGTTGTAAGTCACTTTTTCAGTGCCATTGTAACTTTGAATTGTCACTAAACAAGTGGTTGTAAGTCAAGGACTACACACACACACACACACACATATCTTTAGAAGAACTTTCTGAATACACCTTTGAAGTAAAAGAATTCTTGGACAAAGAATCCCGTTCCCTAGATGGGGCATGAGGAAATTGCTCCTCATGACTATCCCTGAAGACCATCTGTCCAACAGTCAATTTTTCAGAGCAACTTTTTCCAACTTGATATTGTCAACAGGGAAGATGGTCTCTGACAATTTGCAGAATTACTTGCAAGCACCCGGTTAGAGAAAATTCCTTCAGAGTATTTTCTGAGTGTGCTAAAACATGTGAAGAACGGTTGCAGGAATTGGGTTTGTCTAGTCTTAATAAAGAGAAGGATTAAGGGTGACATGTTAGCAATGTTCCAGTATTTGAGGGGCTGCCACACAGAGGAGGAGGTCAACCTGTTTTCCGAGGCACCAGAAGGCAAGACAAAAAGTAATGGATGGAAACTAATCAAGGAGAGGAGCAACTTGGAATTAAGGAGAAACTTCCTAAAAGTGAGAAGAATTGATCAATCGAACGGCTTGATATCAGAAGTTGTGGGTGCTCCATCACTGGAGGCTATTAAGAGGAGACTCGACAGCCACTTGTCTGGAATGGTACAGGATCTCCTGCTTGTGCAGGGGGTTGGACTAGAAGACATTGAGGGTCCCTTCCAACTCGGTTATTCTGTTCCCTTGAAGAACAGACTCGGAATATCTCATATACTGTGTTAGATTTTTCTTGAGAGGACAGAGAGATCCATGCATGGTCTCTTCATTGGTGTGCCTTCAGTGGTTTGCTTTCATTATGACGCCTCACCACAGGACTTAAAGGCATCAGTTCTTATATCGCATCCCTATTTATAGTTGCGCTGTACCATTTAAGGGGGTTGATTTTTTTTGACTGATCGCCTATATATGCAGTGAGCTATTTTAAATTTTATGCTCTGCTCTAGAAATCTGCTTGCTTGCAGAGCCACTAGGATAAGATGGATGCGAGTGCTTTAAAAAGAAACCAGGTACTCCATCTTGTAGGAAAAGTTTGCCAGGCAAAACTGCTGTCAGAAGCACTGCAGGAGGAGTCCTGGAGGAACCACCTGTGCCAGTTTTCTAAAACTGAGCTACAAGGTGAACCTGTGTCCTAGTTTACAGAGAAAAAAATTCTCTAACTGGATACTGAAGATGGTTTATCTATTAAAAGGCACTGACTTTCCACAGAACTGCCCAGTCCAAGAATGGGGTAAGACAGCCTTGGCAACTTTAAGACCTGTTGAAGTTCACAGGTCTTAAATTTGCCAAGGCTGGACACCCCTGATTTAAGATGAACAATACTCAGAAGGGAAAGTTGAGGGTTGGATGCAGCCAACAGTGACCATTCAGATGGCTCAGATAAACCTGGTCATTTTTTCCCACAATGTATATATTCTCAAGGTTATTCCTTCATGCCATTAAATGTATGTATTTTCTCCATTATGATAACTATATTTTTCTAGTCGGCTTCCAACTTCTAATCTCTCTCTCTCTCTCTGCTCTCATATTTTCATTTAGATCTTTAACTGCTAGCCTCTGGGAACTTTCCCTTCTACATTAATCCTCCTCCTTCTCCACCAGCAGTGCTTGCTATAGCTAGTGCCTTCATCCATGTGCTTGGATTCTGAAGTCCTCCTTGAAGACTTTCTGTCTAGGTCATCTGTTGCCTGTCTGCTGTTTTGAAGTGATGCCTTGTCTTCTTCTTAGCCTTCACATTTCTTCAGAAACTCTTGGTGGTAATTTTTCTCCATCCCTGATGCCTGGTTGCTGTTGCCTTTGAGAAACTCTTTTGCCCACACATACTAGTAAATTTCTAAATAAATGTTTGTTAGGGCTTCTGTGCACTTCCAGATGTTCCTGGATGTTCAGTGAAGGTAGGATGAGAATGAGGTTTCTATTGGAGCCATGCCTTCCTGTTCCCTCTGAGTTCTCTTCTATCCTGTAACTTCTGTGCCTCAGACAGTTCTCTATCACACATACACAAAATCCTTACTTCTCACCTTCACCTGGTTTCAGTGAGAGTTCTGGCAATGCTTTCTTTATGATGGATCCTTATCCCACTGTTTGATCTACTGAATGTATATTCGTTCACTAAGTATCTCCCAAGCATTCAGTTATTGAACTTTTCTGAGACTTTTACTTCTCATCTACTTGTTCTTTTCTCTTTTTTTGTTCTTTTTATCTTTTCTTCACTTCCAACTACTGCCAGAAAGCCATTCTGGCATTGTAATGAACTTAGCAGTTCCATCTTACACCTTTTAGAAATGTAATTAAGTATGTTCCTCTAGACATATTTTTCTGGTGGTTGAAGATTTTTATGAAGGTCAGCTAAAGGCTGTCTGTTGGAATTTCTTCTGCATTTGTTCTGTCACTGCATGTGTTCAGTCTTTCAATAATTTCACATGTTAAGAAGATCACCAATTAAAATGGGTGGGATTTTTTTTTACACTTTAAAAAAAAAATGATAGGAAGATTTGCTTTCTTAACTCAGGCAGTGAGCAGAATAGATTATAATCTCTCCACTCTCCACTTTTCGTAGCTTCTCCATTGCATCACATGCATTTAACTTTAGCATTAACTTCCTACATTTCTAATATTCTGATATTCCTCTCATGTATATGCATATGGGATTAAGCGTAGAAGGGTTTAGACTAAGTAGGCTGGATAGTTCTTGTGGCTGAAACTAGACATCAAAATGGCTCACAATCTTCTGTAGTTAGAATCATGGAGGACACATGCTGTGTTTCAACAGATTGTTGTCTCGTGCACCTGTTTCTTAAAAAACAAAAAACACCCTTCATCTGCTGTGCTCAGCTTTGCCACAATTATTCCATTTCGGTATTCTCAGCATAAACACAAGCAGCCATTCAGAACAATAGTTTGAAATTAATCATAAATAAGCCTGCATTTGACTACAGCATTCCACATTTGTATCTCTGCCATCTGTTCATCCTTTCCCTGTTACAAAGGGAAAGAAAGACATCTATCGATTGATTTGATTTTTTTTTTAATTAATGCATTAAATCCAGCTTCTATTCCACAAAGGGCTCACAGAATGCTTCAAAAATAAATTAAGACACCAACATCAATAACACGCATGCCCGATATTCGGGGGGGGGGGACCAGAAAAGCATACGACATAGGGAAAACAGAGACATTGGCCATGCTTGTATATATCATGCTAAGTTATAGGAGTGGGTAACTCAATGACCCGAGTACACCTTCTACAGTTTGTTTAGTACAACTTCTTCACCAAGATTTTTGACTTCTTCTTATGAGTGATGGGTGACAGGAAGAAACTAAGGCTTCCAACTCTGGATTGTTACTAAAGGAGCCAAAAATCCTTTTCATAAATCATGTTAAACATAAGACGGGGAAAGATTCCATATTTCATTTAGTCACTTCCGTTGTAGAACATACACTAAATCAAAGTTTCAGAAAAGTCTAGCTTAGCTGATCATACATGAGAACCATGAAAACAGAAGAGGACCCCAACTCTCTTTTCGGCACAGAAATTCAAATTAAAATATCCCTAACAGATTAGGCATATAGCGAAGGGCCCCCACCACTTTTCTGGATGACAATTTCCCCCGTTGAAACATTCAACCAGAATTTTCCTTCCTGTAATTTCAATTCCTTATTCTGTGTCCTGCACTCTAGAAAGAAGGAGAACAAGTTCTAGCCATCTTCCAGCTGGCATCCTTCCAGTCGAATGCCAATATCCTTGTGTGTTTGTGTGCTTTCTGCCTTTAAAGTCTAACATTCCCAGTTGCTGGAAACTGCCTTCATAGAACTTTGTTTCTAGTCCTAGATCATTCTAGTTGTCTTTCTCCGAAGCATTTCGCTTTGAATCTTTAAAAGGGGTTGTCCAACACCAAACACAGTTGGCGGAAGTTGATCAATGCAATCACATTGTCTTCTTTTGCTGTTCTTCGTTTTCCCCGCATTGAAGGAAAAAAATGCCCAGTTCATCTTGAAGTCTTTCTTCCATTCATTTTTCATTCGATAGAATCCTATTTATGTGCTGTGTTTCATTTTTTAAGCCCAGGATATGCACTCTACTGCATTCAACTTTATTTCTCATAACACTAACTACTACTCCAGCAACATACAGGTAGTCCTCGACTTACGACCACAATTGAGCCCAAAATGTATGTTGTTAAGGAGAAACTTCCTAACAGTGAGGACAATTAACCAATGGAACAACTTGCCTCCAGAAATTGTGGGCGCTCCATCACTGGATGTTTTTAAGAAGAAACTAGACAACTTATCTGAAATGGTATAGGGTCCCCTGCTTGAGCAGGGGGCTGGACTAGAAGACCTTCAAGGTCCCTTCCAGATCTGTTATTCTATTCTATTCTATTCTAGAGTGATAATTTGTTAAAGTGAGTTTTGCCCCATTTTACGACATTTCTTGCCACAGTTGTTAAATGAACCACTACAGTTGATAGGTTAGTAACCTGGTTGTTAAGTGAATCTTGCTCCCCCATTGACTTTGTTTGTCAGACGGTTGCAAAAAGTGACCACATAACCCTCGGATGCTACAACGATCATAAGTAGGATCCAGCTGCCAAGCACCTGGATTTTGATCACGTGATCCTGGGGATGCTGCAAAGATTGTAACTGTGAAAAATGGTCATAAGTCACTTCTTTCAGGGCTGTTGTAACTTTGAACAGTCACTAAAGGAATTGTTGTAAGTCGAGGACTATTTGTACAGCATTTTGTCCAAAAGTTCTTACCACTTCTGCTTGCTCAGCTCAATCTTCTCTATTATAGGTAGTCCTCGACTTACGACCACAACTGAGCCCAAGATTTCTGTTGGTAAGTGAGACATTTGTTAAGTGAGTTTTGCCCCAGTTTCTTGCCAACGTTGTTCAGTGAATCGTTGCAGTTTTTAAGTTAGTAACACGGTTGCTAAGTGAATCTGGCTTCCCCGTTGACTTTGCTCATCAGAAGGTGGCCAAAGGGGATCGGATGAACCCGGGACACTGCAACCGTCCTAAGTGTGAGTCAGTTGCCAAGCATCTGAATTTTGATCACACGACCATGGGGAGGCTGCAGTGGTCGTAAGGGTGAAAAATGGTCATGTCCTTCTTTTTTCAGGGCCGCTGTAACTTCGAATAGACACTAAATGAACTTCTGTAAGTGAAGGAGGACCTGATTGTGCAGTGCTTCAGTTTCAAGAGGGGAAAGGTATTTTGAAGGACGCATAGCTGTGTCTGCCTGCCTGCCTGTTATCACTCCTAGGATCATAGCACAGCTCCAGAGGTAGCTACACAATCTTTGGGAAAGAAACAACTGGCCCAGAGCCACCTGGTTGACTCAATGCCTAAGGTGGAGCTAGAACTCTTGGTCTCCAGCACAGCCAGAATAAGTATCAGTTACAAGGATGCTCGATTCTATTTTCTTTTTCTCCACCTTCTGAAGGAGACGTTTCCCAGTGAGACAAGTCTGATCTTTGTGGCCAGGTTTATCTCCCAACGGATGTTAGAGTAAATCACTATTGCTTCATAACTTCTCGAAAGAATTTTTGAAAGCCACCATCCACGTCTTCTCCTTAATTGGGCAGGTGACTTTGGACACCAGCAACCGTACTGATTCCATTCCTTCCTTCGCTTCTTTTTACCCTGATGGTCTCTATGGTGTTGTCAGCTTCACTTGCTTGGATTTGTGACTAGGAGCATATACTTTTTAACTTGCAGTGCAACTCACATTTACTATTATTTCTGTTTCTTTTGAACAAATCTTATCCTTCCATTCATGTACTGCAGTCATGGGAGTTATCCTGCCAAGCCTCTGTTATACTGTACATATTAAATCCTATGTGCACTTCTGTACTAAGAATTCAAGCTCAGCTTCCTTATTTCACATTCTCTGAGCATCAGTGTAAAGACAACAAAGACAAGCTTTATCAGGCCATGTGCTTTCTGACTGCCTTATCGCATATTACTTAATTTAATAGTTCAATATCAGAAAGTTTCCCCACTTCCTTTTTCAATAACTAATCTCAAGGTAGCAGTCCATCATTTAGATAACTCAGACCTCAGTCTCAGAAATTAAATCTCACATGGCCATTATTTTCATACTCTTGCATTCACCCACAATAGGACGGTGATTCCCAAGAGAGTGAGGGTTTTTTTTTTACATGGCTTTGTGAATCATGACAGATGACTTGCATGTGCATAGTGCAAGAACCCTGGTGGCACCGTAGTTAAAGTGCGGTATTACAGGCAAACCCTGCCCACAGTCTGGAGCTCGATCCTGATGGGGCTCAAGGTAGACTCAGTTTTCCATCCTTCCGAGGTTGGTAAAAATGAGGAGCTAGATTGTCATGAACGATATGCAAATAACACTTCTACATTGTTAACCAGAACTAGAAAGTGCTGTAAAGCACTATGGGGCAATATATAAGCCTAAATGCTATCGCTATTGTTACAGTTGGCACTCAGCCTTATTCTACTCGCACAAGCTGGAGGAAGTTCACAAGCTTTGCTAATCATTTTAGCGGCTCATAGCAGCACACGTTTTGAGAATCTCCAACCTACAGCATTCTTCTTTCCCTTTCCTTTCTTTTTGCATGATCTAGAACAGGGGTCCCCAACCCCCAGTCTGTGGACTGACAGCGGTCCGCAGCATGCCAGTAACCAGTCCGCACAAACAGGCAAAGCCCCATCTGTGGGATGCTTGCAGCCTGTGAAATCATGCCCCCCCCGCCCCCCGGTCTGTGGAAAAACCTCTCTCCAAGGAACTGGTCCCTGAGATGCTCAAAAGTTTGGGGGCTGCCAATTTAGAAAGATGGATTGAGAGACTATCTGAACCATCAAGGGCTTGAATTCTTTCCTTGGAGATATTTCTGAAAGCCTTCTTTGCCGTATCATTTGTCATCCTATGAATTTGGACCAGAAGAAATGTCAGTAGAACTGGTACATCTTTTCTGCCCCATCTTAGATTCAAACTCTTGGAACGTTTGGTCAGCTGGTGGTTCCAGCCACCATACTGCTTAGGTTTTTTCCATAGTAGTGAGTCACCAGCTACCAGGGTATTTCTCTTTGTCTTCTTGCAGAATATAGCTACTGTATATTCTTTCAATCCTTAAAGAATCCTGTTCTACTGGGTTTTTATTTTCTTCCCCTAAAAGGTAAGAACTGTTCTTCTTTAAAGCTTGAAAGCTGGTCTTAAGATCCTGCACTGCAGGATCCTGCTTCTGACAATCACTTTTCTCCACAGGGTTTGCATTTTTGTTTATTTCCTCATGGAGAGTTGCTTCCTCCTTTGCTGGATCAGATAAATCTTCCCTTCAGTTGAAATATAGTTATTCACTTCTCCAGTCACATGGATTTTTCTTCATTGTTACAAGCTTGCAGTTGCTATAAATATATGTTGGAGGCAGAAACACATGTCTCAGTCATTATAAATCATGACTGCCGACACCTCTCAATTTACTTTCAGTCTTGTTTTATAAGACATCATTGGTGCCCCTTTCTTCTGTTCTCTTCCTTAGGCTGCCAAGTTAGTGAAGTATCCACCACAGACTTACTACGTATGATTTACCTTCCTTTCTTATCTCTTCTTCCTGTAGATTCTTGTTAGCTCTCCCACTTTTCTTAACTCATTCAAATATTGCACAGATACTTGATGCCCAAGAGACACAGTTCTCCCTTAGACACAGGACCATCCAATAGTTACTGTTACCTCTTACAGTGTCATGGCCCCATCGGAGTCCGTTTCAGAGAAGGAGGAGGAGTTGGAACCAGGACCGTCCAATGGGGATGGCACATCTCCCTTGGAATGTTTGGAGAGGCCAGGGGCTGAGGATGGTGCTCCTCCAGGTATTGGGGGAGGTGATCGACCAGATGGAGAGCTGCCTGCCCTCACAGACACGGAGGGATGGGGATCGGCTACCGACAGGCAGTGGAGCTGATAGGCAGCAGTTCCCCTCTGATGGGGAACAGCTGCCTCCCCCACTCGATCCAAGGGCACGGAGAGTAGTGCGGAGACAAGCTCAAAGGAGGGTTATCAGGTTACTCAGGAGAAGGTTGCCCCACCACCCTTCACAAGGAACACCTGGTGTGGGTTGACTTTAGGAGAAGTGTGGGGGGGAGTTTGTCTTTGTCGGGAACAATTGCTTATTTTGGCTTACAATCCCCCAGCTTTGACTTGTGCTCTTGCCTGTACCTTGCCTTTGCCTTGAAGACTATCTCTTGCCTTGTGGACTTGCCTTTGGTATTGTGGACTTGCTTTATCTTGTGGACTTGCATTGCTGTTTATACCTGGACTCTGGACCCTGCTCCATTAGCTTGCACCTTCTCTTTGGACTTTCTTTATTGTTTACTGGCTTTTGGGAACCAAGGGTGGCTGCCTTCAGGGTAGTGTGGGGCGGAGCCTTACCAGCTGTCGTAGGGCCATTTGTTATGGCCTTTAATCAGAGAAATAAAAGGCTCTATTGATGCCTGTTTCTGCCTAGGTGACCTGGGTCATAACATACAGTCACTTTCCACAGCTTCAGTGAAGATTCTGCCATTTCTGTTATTAAGAAAAGATGGGGCAAGCCCTTTCAGGGAAGCATGGGGCAATCATATGCAATGCAGGGGTCATTTACAGCTGTCTTTAGCTGGCTGCCTCTGTCAGAAAGCAAGAAGATGGGAATGATAGCATGGTAGTCTCAGTGTGTCTTCATGGATTACAACTGTGCAGCAATGCAGGAGGTTGTTTCAGCTCCTTTTAATCATGTAGAACAGGGGACCCCAACCCCAGGTCTGTAGACCAGCACTGGTCCATGGCATGCCAGAAACTGGACCGCACAAACAAGCAAGACCCCATCCATGGGATGCAAGAAGCCACTCCCCTCTGATCCACGGAAAAATCTCTCTCCATGGAACTGGTCCCTGGTGCCCAAAAAGGTTGGGGGCCACTGATGTAGAACAAGCATCTCCTTTTGAATTTCTGCAGTCGCATTCTGCAATTAAGAATATGAGCAAAGACAGATGTTTGTTGTGGTTTGGAAACCTTGTCTTTTCAATGTATCATTTTCTAGCTGAAAGGAATTGTTCTAATGTTACCTTCCTCTACTAAAAAAGAAGGCATGTTGGGTTTCATGTCTATTCTACTCCTAAACATACTGTGTCCAATATGCTGTAGAGAACCCTGCCTCCCAGAGTCCCACCACAATCTATATGAATAATGGAAAGTGCCACCTTATCCAGTTGCTCAAACTGCCATCAGTCCAGGCTGATAAATGGCAGCAATTCAAGTCAAGCGCCTATTTTATTGAAGCAAGGGCCCATTCAGATTTGTTTAGCTCACTAGCCACATGGAGTGTGCAAGATTTCGTGCAGCAGTGGTGGTTTTCTTGACACCAGATCTTAAGCTGGCAAGTTTGGAAACCAGGGAAAAAAAGATTAATTTCTGAGAGGCCAATATGTCAAATGTGAGTTCAAACGTCTGTGGCTTATAAAAATCATGCTGTTAGTTATAGCAAAAGGAACCCTCCCCACACATACTAAATAAAGGGCTACCAAACAGATATTCCTGGTGGGGGAAGAATTTAAAGCAGTGGTGGGATAATACAAGGAGAAAAATCTGGGTCAGAATTATCAGCTCAGCTAATGTGGCAGCACGCATCCATGCCTTGCCAGGAGTAGATTTAGCCTAGAGGAACAAATCCTTATTACTCCACTCTGCTCAAAAAACAATCTTCAAGGCATGATCAACAACTATAAGCTACTTGGAAATAAAGCTTCTTATGTCAACTCCTAAATAGGCAGGTAGGATGGAATAGAGATACTTCTATGAGAGGAAAGAGGTAGATGAAGACTGCAAAGGATTTCTTGAAAAAGCCAAAAGATTTACAGGAGAAGAAAGGAGATATTTGACAAGGTCACCCACCACACAGATTTAACAGATTAACAGAGTTGGAAGGGACCTTGTAGGTCATCTAGTCCAACCACCACCACCCCCAAGCAGGAGACCCTACACCATTTCTGACAGATGGCAATCCAATCTCTTCTTGAAAGCTTCCAGTGATGAAGCCCCTTCCAAAGGCAAGCTGTTCCACTGGTCGATTGCTCTCACTGTCAGAAAATTTCTCCTTATTTCCAGGTTGAATCAGTTCAGTTTCCATCCATTATTCCTTGTCTGGTCTTCAGGTGCTTTGGGAAATAGCTTGACCCCCTCCTCTTTGTGGCAGCCTCTCAAATATTGGAACACTGCTATCATGTCTCCCCTGATCCTTCTCTTCACTAGACTAGCTATGCCCAGTTCCTGCAAGCATTCATCATATGTTTTAGCCTCCAGTCCCCTAATAATCTTAGTTGCTTTTCTCTGCACTCTTTCTAGAGTCTCAACTTTTTTTGTATAGTGTGATGACCAAAACTGGATGCAGTATTCTAGGTGTGGTCTTACTAAGGCTTTAGAGAGTGGTATTAGTACCTCACTTGATCTTGATTGTATCCCTCTGTTAATGCAATTTAGGATTGCATTTTCTTTTTTGGCTGCCGCTGCACACTGCTGACTCATATTTAGCTGGTTGTCCACTAAGACTCCAAGATCCCGCTTGCAGTTACTGGTATTAAGCCTGGTTTCACCCAATCTGTATGTGTCCTTTTGGTTTTTCTTGCCTCAGTGCAGGACTTTACTTTTCTCTACATTGAATTTCATTTTGTTAGATAGGGCCAGGGGTGGGTTTCAAATTTTTTAGCAACAGGTTCTCTGCCCTAGTGACTGGCTGGGTGGGCGTGGCTGGGTGGTCTGTTAATCTGTTAAATATGACAAAAACTGGTAAAGTTGCTCCCTGCCAGTAATTTCAGTGAGGGACAAAGCCTGCAACATCAATTTTTAAAAATGGCTTGGTTTAAGCAAGGAATTCCAAGCAGGACAAAGCTGCCATTTTGAGTGTAACATGGGCCTTTTCAAAGTATCTAAAAGCCATAAGATATAGTACAGAATCATCTACAAAGTTAGATCAAGAAGAATGAATTTCATAGGTACATTCACAGAGCAATACTGAATTCTTTTTCTGAAATTTATTCCT
>JANHFL010002278.1:15632-38787 GCA_032468155.1 Oxyrhabdium leporinum
TAAGCTGTAAACCGCCCCGAGTCTTCGGAATGGGGCGGTATATAAATGTAAAAATAAATAAATAAAAAATAAATAAAGCTTCTTGGATGAGGAGCGAAATGTCTTCAAAGAAAAACCAGAAAGTCCAGTTGCCTCTTGAAAAAGCATCTTTTGACAATACGACTGCAAACAAATTATAGGGATCTAGCTCCTTGAAGCATATCTATTTTCAATTACTTATCCATTGGGTAATCTCCAGTACCTCCTACTTTAATGCCTTACTTTCAATATTCTTAAAAGGCAGCTAAAGTCCCAACCTTTTAAAGACTGGATCCCTGAAAAGCATAGGAGACTAAAGTCACCAAACATTTCCTTTTACATTAGCTAAGGCTAATTCAACTTTTTATTAGTCAATTGTTTATATGAATTTTATATTTATTATTTATCTGCTAACAGGGGTCAGAAATTAACTTCCTCTGGTGCTACTTTTTGTAGGCTTTTTTGCAGTGACAGCCCAGTATACTACCATATTCTTCATCAGAATGGATACCTAAGTATATCATCTAGAATATAAGTGTTGGCATTTACTAACCTTAATATCATTATACTTCCACTATTGGTAATACCCTTTGTGTTCTGGTCTGAGTTGTAATGCAATTGTCATTATTTGTTGATGTTGTTGACAAGGTTTTTTTTTCTCCCCTTTAAAAACTTGGCTGAGTCATTGGAGTAGATAAGAAGGAAAGATGGTCCTTCCAATGATTTGAGGTGCTTTGCCTTGTCCTCCACAAATTCTTTGGCATTTCTATAGTGTCTGGTTTGAAACAAAAAACAAAAAAACGCTTCACATACCTCTATCCAATAATGCTTGCAACAAGATTGTAATGCTTTCCTCCGGCACAGTTTCCCCATTCCCTTTCAACCTGCTGAGAGAACAATGTCAGAAAAAGGAAGAAGAAAGAGAGAGAATTTACTTGCACGTGCTTCTAACCAAAACCCAGCAGCCTTTTCCCCTTTGATCATATCCTCAAGATGTTGCCCTAATCCAGTATTTAAAATTCATGGATTTCAACTCCTAGAATTTCTCGGCTACGGGCGTTAAAGTCTACCTATTTTAGACTTGGTATGGCTGAGAAACACTTTCCTAAACAGTTCCCCATCCCCTTAAGTTATTTGGATTTTTTTCCAGTGCTAAAGCAACATTTGCTTCCTTCTCACTGCACAGATTTTGTCATGGATAAAATCCCAAACGCTCTCCTGGCCATTTTGTCAATGATGCAGTCACACCTAGGTGTGGAGGCATCCCAGATTCTATTGCACATTTTATGCTTATCCAGGCATGCGGCCTCCCCTTCAGGAACATTCAGCTTTCAACAATGGGAAAATCCAACTGTTTCTAATTGAGTTCTTCTCCTGAAATCCACTAGGTCTATGAATCATCCCCCAACTTGGAGGTTTAGCTATCAACCTGACTGGCAGTGCCTCCTGTCTACTTCGCTCACATACTTCTACTACTAATATTAGTCAGTTTTGAAAGAAGTCTAATTACAGGTTGGTAATCCAGCTTCCTCTGAGCATATCCTTACAAAACACTTGTGCAAAGTCAGAGTAGGTTTTGACAGATGTCTAAGGCATCAGTCTAACTGTCTGTCATAACTCATCTCCTTCTCCCCAAACCCAAGCCACGTTAAGGAGAGGCTGGCATATCCTGTATGCATACACTGTGAGACGTGAGAAAAGTAAAGCTAGAGAAATTTACTTACAACACAAGTAAGGGCAGCATTATTTGCCCTCAGGCCACAATGTTATGCCTGAACAGTGTAATACAGGATCAACTGCACTACAAACATGAAAGTACAATTTTATAATCCCTTGGTAAGATCACACTTGGAATATTGCTTCCAGTTTTGGTAGCCACGATATAAAAAAGAAAGATGTTGACACTTTGGAAAGAGTACAGAACAGAGTAACAAAGATGATTAGGGGACTGGAAGTTAAAACACATGAAGAACAATTGTAGGAATTGAGTTTGTCTAGTCTAGTGAAAAAAGGAGTAGGGGTGACATGATAGCAGTGTTCCAATATTGGAGGGTTTCTGCCGTATCTACCCTTGGCCCCAGTGATGAAAATACAGTTTTCAGCTTTGTTGTACGCTGCTGTTGAGTTGTTTTTGGAGAGGTGGGTGGCTATATAAATTAGATAAATAAAATCGTAGTTTTCTGCAGCAAGAAAAGAGTAAGCCATCTGTAATGCCTTAATGGTTGAGCTGAGATTTGAAATGAATTCAGCTGTCCCCTTTCATCATCTTAACCACTGACCTGGCAAGTCCCTTATTCACTGAGATCATGGCACTTATAGGACCACTTTCAGGGCAGCCAACGAAGAAGTTAAGAATGAATCATCTTCCCAGCACCTGAAAGAATGCTGCGCCATTTAAACACTGAAGAGATCAGTGTTGTCCATAAACCAACATTCTTCCTTAGCAAGTGACCTCTGGGTCCCACAGGACAATGCCTGTCCCTTTGTGTAAGCTAGAAAAGTCTTTAGTCAGTGAAACAACCGCTCTCAACAGTCAACAATCACATTCCTTTTCTCATTTGTATCACTTCATAGTTAATTACGTGTCCCAAAGCAAGCGCTTAATTTCAGCTAAATCAAGGCTGAATTTCTTAATCTGTTATTATATTTTACCGCGCTAATTTCAGCATCGCAGTAGAAATTACACCCTACAATTTCTTTATTTTGAGATTCGTTCCTAGGATAAACTTCCTACCTACTTGCCCTTGTCATTTTTACTTTTATTTTTCGACAAGGTTATGGAGAATAACATATATACGTACATAATTATATTTGTAACTATTTTGACATGCATTTTAAAAAGAGATCCATGCTGCAGGAGCCTACATTAAGAATGATTAATTGTATGTCAAAGAAAGCAGTGAATCATATGTTATGGGATGAATGTATAACATGGGGTAAAAAAAATGAAAAACTGAGCAGCATCAAGCTTGACAGGTTTCTAGGCTAGATGGGACAATCTCCATGGTGACAGCAGTTCATATGTGGTATGTTTTCTGCAAAATATTGGCATGTGCCAATGGTTCAAAATTAAATTGGCTGTTTAAAAAAAAGTGAGGCAAAGAAGAAAAGGAGGCGAATAGAAAAAGAGGACATAAACAGTTGATACTGATTTCAGCCACTTCTTTTGTTTTCTGAAAATTAACATCAAGCAACTTAAAGTCCATTCATGTCCAATGATAGTCTCTGTTTCTTAGCTGAGGAAGCCAGTCTTGTCTGAAGTGACTTCCATGGTCAGGTGGCTAGCATGACTACATGCTGAGGCACATGGAATGTTGTTACCTTCCCACTGAAGTGGTACCTATTTCTATTTTGCACGCTTTCAAACTGTCAAACTCAAGGCCCGCAGGCCAGATCCGGCCCATGGGGTGCTTAGATATGGCTCACGGGGCTGCCCTGGAAACAGTGAAGAACCAGCCCATAGTGCCTTTGCCAGAGAAAACAGAGCTTGTGAGGGCTGCGCACTGCCCTCCTGAGGTCCGTTTTCACTGGCAGAGGGTTGCAGGAGGCCGTCCCAGCTGAAAACAGAGATCGGGAGTCCATTTTCTCTGGCAGAGCGCTCAGGCCACCACAGACAACTCCAACATGATGTCAAGCTGGCCATGCCTCCCCCGCCCCCCTGCCCCCCGAGGTCAAACACAACCTGAGGCAGGAACAGGATTTCACCCTGTTGTGCGGTGCTCGAGTCTTGAACCTGGGCTCTCAGCTTTCCAGCTTTAACCGCTGAGCCACTGTACAGTACACAAACACACCAAGCAATTTAACCTTCAGCAAAAAATTGAATTTCAGAAATGGTAGTTGCCAAGATGAGACCAGCTCTATTCTTGGCAGTCTTCCGGAAGTCCTCCGAAACAGGGTGGATCAAAAGGCTCAGGGATCTCAAGGAACTGGAATATTGTTGTGGCGGCTGCACTGTTTGTAATATCAAAGATACTCTCTTTTTGTCTTTCTTAAGAATGTTGTTTTTGTTTTTTTTTAACTGTGGAATGTTTTAATGTTTTTAGGGTTGTTTTTCATCATATAATCCCTCCACTTTTCAGTCGATTTTTAACAGTGTTTTAATCATCCTTGCCTCCTTTAATTTTTAACTTTTTTATATTGTTATGTTTTACTATCTTATTGTAAACAGCCCAGAATCTCTTTGTTAGGCAGACAGGCACTTTAAAAAATGTGAAGAATAAATAAACAAAGTGAGCCATGTGCAAGTATTCACATGTGAACCAAATTATTGATGCAGTTATCTATCACGAATGAAGGCGAATATGCATGTCCCAGAATAATGCTGCAGGATCTAATCTGTGTCGGTCACTGGGACCAGAGGTTTAGTCTTTCAGCTTTCGAACTCATGCTGGAGCCCATCTTCAGGGAACTTCTCTCTAGTAGAACTTCTCTCTAGCAGAACTCTAACTTCTCTCTAGCACTCTGCTAGAGAGAAGTTCCCCGAGGATGGGCTCCAGAGTGAATCCGAAAGCTTGAAGACTAAACCTCTGGTCTTGGTGACTGATCCAGTTTGATCCTGTAATGTTATCCATAGTAGCAGAAATATGAGTCGGTGGCACAGATTTGGAGCACAATATTGGAACACATTCTCTGCCCCTCTGTGATTGATTGTATGGCATGTACTTTATCCATTACTATCCAGTTTGACCCCAAATGGATGTGGAAGAATAACAGAGGTAGATAGAGTTTTGATGAGGCACTATGGTATCCCAACAGACTATTTCATCCCTTTTTATTGTTCCTCTTAGAGGAAACATGACACTTATTGCAAGTTCTATTTGAAATGTGTAACATTAATACTTGATAGATTTGCTTGTGTCTCTATTATATGAGAAAGGATCTGAGTGCTTATCTGTCACATACATTTCAAAGACTGGCATCTTTTTACTGCTAATCTTGAAAGAAAAACCTGTTGCATCACTGGAACATTTTTCCAAACTCCAGTTCCAAGAATAAATTCATCTACAGAAGCAGTTCCACCGTGTCATACTTATAGCTGGTTTGTGTCCGTTAAAGCCCCTTGCAGAGAAACAAGCACGGAACAGGCAGGCATCTACTAATCCCCCTTTCTCTTTTCTTGGCCGTCGGTAAGTGAAACTGAACTGCTGAAGCCACACCTCATGAAGTTCTTGCGCTAAAACTTTCTGCTTTAGGGGAAATGCTTCCCCGTGCCGCCATTGCACATCTTGCTCTATGTCTTATTACCAGCCTCTGTGGCCGATTGGAAAATGATGAAGAGATGAAAGTGGAATCTAAAGTGACAGGAGATGGATGAGATTAGGCTTCACTGGAAGTTGGATTAAGTGAGGCGCTCGTTCTTTCTTTCGTTCCTGCCTTGCAAAAAATTGCCTTGGAATCCCTGCGTGGAATCAAATGGTGCTCTTCACTTCATTCATTGAACAGGAACCACAGGCACATGCAAACCCCTATATTGGTGGTGCCTTTAATACCACATGGGGATTACAGAAAATCCTCAGGGGAAAATCTTCCATTCTTCCCAAGAAAATTCAGTGTTCGAAAAGCCACTTAATCACAATTTGCATCGTATCATCCATGACTCCGTGTCTGCAGTGCTTCACAGTTTTGCAAACCCTGCATTTTGCTGATAGGTTGCTTTGCTCTGCTCTTCTCAGTCACAGTTAACACTCGGAATGTATTCTGTCTAGAAGTGACTATATTCTAACTTTCAAGAATGCACAATCTTTTTTGTTTTCCTGTTGAGAAAGGCTGGTTTCAGATGTCAGCTTTTTCGTCTATCTGTATGTCTCTAGAGGCAAGACAAGATGGATACCATATACAGCAAAGAAACCATTTAATTCTCATCTTAGACTGACTACCAAAGACTTAGTCTTAGAATAACTTTACAGTCACTTTAAATGTACACTAATCAGCATACATTAAAATAAAATTTCATTGCATTCCAATATGCACTACATAAACATGACGAAAAGAAAAGAAAAGAAAGGAAAGGAAAAGAAAAGAAAAGAAAAGAAAAGAAAAGAAAAGAAAAGAAAGGAAAAGAAGAGAAAAGAAAAGAAAAACAAAAACATATATCCACATACCCACATATATTATATGACCCAGAGAAACAACCCAGTCTAGTTCGGATGTATTAATGTACATGGTGAGAAAAATGAATCTTGCGAGTTTACCAGATGGATGGCGTAGAGAACAAAGCTGTTACAGAATCTGAAAGTGCTGCTAGAAATACTTCGAAAGCTCCTCCTAAAGGGTAGCAACAGAAACAGAGCATGAAGTGGGTGTGTGGGGTCTCTAACAATGCTTTGAGCTCTAAGCACATAGCGCTTATAAGCAGTATCCTGAATGACAGGAAGTGAGCTTCCTATAATCTCCTCGGCTGTCCTTACCACCCTCTCTATGGACCTTCTATCTGAGGCACTGCTACAATTGGAAGGGACCTTGGAGGTCTTCTAGTCCAACCCCCTGCTCGGGTAGGAAACCCTGTACCATTTCAGACAAATAGCTGTCCAATCTCATTTTAAAAACTTTCAGCGTTGGCGCACCCACAATTTCTGTAGGTAAGTCGTTCCACTGATAAATTGCTCTCGCTGTCTAAAGGAAAGCTAGGTTCTGTAACTGAAAGTTAATTCAGTAGAGAGCTATCTAGTCTACTTTACAGAACAGAAAAGTAGTGTCCTAAAAGTTTGAAAGGCTGTCCAAGCAAAGGTATGTTTTAAAGCACAACAATTAAGCGGTCATGCAGGTCACCTGATCATAATCTTCTCTCTAGCAGTGGGATGTATTACATATTTATAAAAGTCACAGTGATTAAAGTGGTTCTAAAATTCTGTTTATATCAGTCAAGTAGCATGCACAATTACTTGCAAATCTACGCCATCCTTTGTAATTTTTTAATTTTACATATTGATTTCTAAATGTGTGATTTCTAGATGGCGACTCCATCTGACAGGTTCTACATTTTCAACTTGCTAAAATGTTGTGATAACTTATCAACATTTACAGTTCTTTCTCTCTGACCTTGGCGTGAGAAGTTGGAAAGTTAAATGTTTCAGCAGCAGCTTCATCACAGGAGTGAGCAATTGGTCACACACACACACACACACACACCCTATCAGCGGCTTGAAGATGTGTTTCTAACCACCTTCCTTCTCATCTCCAGGCCAAAACCAAGGCCACCTAACTTTGCATTTAATTAATCCGTTGTTTAAGTGATATTTTCCATTTTCTGCTGTCAGAAGGTTTACTGGATGATGATTTCTGGTGCTTTGGCAGTGTTCATGATGGCTCAGTCCAGAACAGGAGAGTTCCTATTGGTTCCTTTCAGCTCCTTTTTGGTCTGGCCTCTCTTTCACTCACCAGGCATTACTCCACATGTCCATTCTGATTTGTGCTGTGGGATTGACACAAAAGCTGATTTCTGAAGGCAGCCACCTGCAAAATGCTTGGCCAATATTTTCCAAAACCTAAATCAGACTCTTTATTAAAATGTGTTCACAGCTCTTGACAAATAATACTATATCTCCTTCAAAATGTATTAATTTCTGTCTCTGAAAAAAAAAACCCTGGAGAGAGCACTTTAGAAAACAAGAACGATCATTACTGTCCTTCTGTCAACCATCCCATTGGCATATGTAGCAAAAGAAACTCCTGGGACATAATTTTACCAAGACCATAATTTTACTGATAGATCCATATAGGCAAAGAAGAAGCAAAGCTAGCTCTGAGGTTTTCATGCAAAACGCAGCATGGTTAATTTCCCCTTCCATCTATTTATGTTCTTTACCTGCTATTGAATATCTTCTACTGTGACTGGTTCCAGTTCTGGGAGAGTGTTGTGGTCTTCTCTCAGGTCCTACAGCCACTTTGTACTGGTG
Source organism: Oxyrhabdium leporinum (assembly GCA_032468155.1). Classification (NCBI taxonomy): domain Eukaryota; kingdom Metazoa; phylum Chordata; class Lepidosauria; order Squamata; family Cyclocoridae; genus Oxyrhabdium; species Oxyrhabdium leporinum. Next base: position 23,546 of record JANHFL010002278.1, read on the forward strand.
CTATGTGTCTTCTCTTTCCCACATATGTTCTTCCAGTACTGTCCAGTTTCTACTGTTGGTGTCTCTGTTGTTGCTGTGTTGCACTTGGGATCTTGGGATGGTTCCTTAGAGGACAGGGCACTTATCTTCTTAGCCTCTGCTTCTCTAGTACAGTATAGCTCCTTAGCTTGGTAGCCAGTGCTATGAGCCTTCGTTTAGCAGTCCCCAGGGCTTCAGAGGGAATCAGTAGCCAAGCCTTAATTCTCACACTTTATGTAATTCCTCTGTCTGGTTCATCCAACCTCTCTCTGAGTTGCCTTGATCTTAGCTTCTAACCTCATTTTCCAGAGGGGATATCTACTGCTGTTCTGATCATCTCCTCAAGCATCTTCCTCCTTAAGCATCTCCAGGATTACAACAGCTGTAATATATGCCAGTTCATTGGTCTGAGTAACAGCCCTAAGGATTGCTGTGATGGCTCTGTTGGCAGTGCTATAGCCAATATGCTATCATTGTGCTATGCTAACAGTGATATACGTATAAAAACAATATTTGCATGATTTCATATGCTCTGCCAGTTTAGCAATCTCATGGGATTTCAAGCAATACAAGAGGGTGTTTCAGATCTGAAACATTTCCTGATTTCTCCATTTTAAAATGTTCCTGACTTTAGGAATATTTCTCTTTATATTTCTCCGGAGCAACTTTTCCAAGAAGGGTCAGAATAAACCTTTGATTTATGCTTGATAATAATTCCAGGTTCATGTAAGCTTTTTTTGGGGGGGAGAGAGAGAAAGATTTCTACGAGCTCTTAGGTCAGGGTTAGACCATCCAATTAAAGAGAGCACATGTCTATAATATGTATGCTAAAGTGATATAAATTCAGATCCTCACGTCATGAGGTTACAGGGTAATTGTAACATATGGTCTTATTAAATGTAATTAGCAAGTTCCTTCATCTGCAGTAAGAACATGTAATTGCAGACTATGAAATTAAGAAGGGCAGCCTCCATGGTCAAAGTTACAGCAATACAGGAGAGGATGACATTTTTTTCAAAAAGTTTTCAAGCTGAATGATGCTTTCACTTTAAAAGGTATACGATGGGAAATTTCTATGGCTAAACTTCTGCATCACTAAATCCACCTTCAAATGCACGGGTTCACAAACACTCAATCTGTAGTGCTGTTTCTCAGCCTAACATCTGAACTAACCTAAACAAGATTAAGCATTTGTACACCCTGTTCATTTCAACTGGAATGTGAGATAAGCTCCTACTTGGGTTAATGAGATTTAAATATGCACAAGTGTAGTCGTCTGAGTCTTTCTCCAAGCAAAACCCATGAAGTTATAGAAATGGAGTCAAATTCATTTGGCTCTTCCCATGGGTGTTGTGCCAGGATGTTAGGTGAGGTGAATTTTGACTCAGACTCTTTAGAGAATAACAAAGTTGGAAGGGACCTTGGAGGTCTTCTAATCCAACCCCTGCACAAGCAGGGGATCCTATACAATTCCAGTCAAGTGGCTTCCCAGTCTCTTTTTAAAAGCCTCCAGTGATGGAGCACCCACAATTTCTGAAGGCAAGCCATTCCACTGGTCAATTCAACTGACTGTTAACAAAATTTCTCCTTGGTTCCAGGTTGCTTCTCTCCTTGATTAGATTCCATCTATTGTTTCTTGTCTCACCTTCTGGTGCTTTGGAAATAGGCTGACCCACTCTTGTGGCAGCTCTTCAAATATTGAAACACTGTTATCAATGTTCCAATATTTTCCCTATAGATATTTATATGCATTTTCTTATGATATATGCTTTTCTTTTGGGAGGCATGTGTATTAATTGTACTTTGAGGTTGTTTGTAATACTCTCACTCCTCTAGAATAGCTTTGTGAGTTGATGGCTGCATTGGTTGAATGGAAGGTTGGAAAGATGAGTGGAAAAGTGAATGACTTGAGTGGGGGAATATTTTTTTTTATTCCAGATCAATTTCTTGTTGGGTAATAAGAAAGTTCAAGTATAGTTACAAAGGAAATCCATTCCATTTTCTTTTATTGCAGAATATTTTTATGCCAATACATTTCTCTTAATTTTTACTCTTTCCATCTAATGGAATGCTGGAAATAAATAATATAAAGAGGCTCAAAACTGTATCCATTTGTCCAGCATCTTTCATCAAAGATTCTTCCTAAATCTTCCCAAAATTCGTTTACCTGCCATCCTACAAGATTCCATCTTCTGCATTTTGCCATCTAACTAGAGTAAAGTAGAGTAGAGTAGAGTAGAGTAGAGTAGAGTAGAGTAGAGTAGAGTAGAGTAGAGTAGAGTAGAGTAAACAGAGTTGGAAGGGACTTTGTAGGTCATCTAGTCCAATCCCCTGCTCAAGCAGGAAACCATATACCATTTCTGACAGATGGCAGTCCAGTTTCTTCTTGAAAGCTTCCAGTGATGAAGCACCCACATCATCTGAAGGCAAACTGTTCCATTGGTTGATTGTTTAATCTCTCCCAATTTCCCTGCAAACACTGTAACACAGAAGTTACAGGGTTCCATTCATAATAATTCATAGAATTGTACATTTCAATAATGTAAAACTCCGTTAATATCTTTAATATATTTTGGAATAGTTGACACTATTATCAGAAGACAGGGCAATGCTAATTTAAAAAGGTCTGAACTGAAATGCCAAGTTTCTGAGTGGCTATCTCGTTTTATCTTTTACAGTTTTTGGATGGGTAGACGTGGCCAGCAGATGTGGTTTGTCGAGTGTCAATGTTTACATTGTAAAAGCCATTACAATAACTGCGGGGCAACTTATATTCTGAAGCAGAGCAGCATAGAGTGAATTCAGCTTTCAGCATGAAATGAGGAAGAGAGAAACAAAAGTTCTGCTTCAGAAATCTGAAATAGTTATAAAAGTTGAAATACCGAAAGGCCTTCTCTCTTCTATTCTACAGGCTTACTCACAGAACCTAAATAACACAATTCCTCTGAACAAGCAAGCATTCATGGCTGAGTGGTAGAGGTCTCTGTAGAATGGGGTCAAAAAATCAAGATGGCAGCTGCAGCAGCACAAAACCCTGTATTTTTTAGGACAGGCTGTCAAAGCCACACTGATTTTCTTTTATTCCTGGTGCCAATGTCTTTGGTGGGTACACTAGAGATTTCTTCTCAGGAAATGCTTTCTGATAGCAGCAAAATCAGACGTGGCAATACACTCCAGCAATGATGGCTGTTTATCCAATTTGCTGGTTTAATACATCCAGACATGATAATGGTGGCAGGGGACAAATCCAACCAGTAAGGAAATAGTGGATTGACTACATAACAATGGACACACAGGTGTCCTGACCTTTACCCATAACCCTTCTCTGCTTGCTGCCTGTGACAAATCCTCACTCTCTGTCCTAAAAATCTCAGCCCTGGAATGTATTTGCATGTCTGCAAAGCCTGCAATTGACAGATCTTTATTTTTATTTTAATGCAAATCTCAGAAAAGCTTTTCATCCCTTCTTCAAATGGATTGAAAGAATCAGCTATATCTTTATCTACATTTGCGGCCTGTGCTGAAAGACATTTTAAAATGAAATATATATAAAAGTTGGGATATGCAGGATAACTTTTTTCTTTTGCTGGATCAGCAGTGAATAGATAAAAATGGGTCAAAAAGGAGAAAAAAAAGGAGAACAGAAACCAGAATACCCATTAAAGTGTGACTGGAGTCCATTATGAGAGGAGCTGACTTGTCACGCTGGCAATATCCGCCATTTTGTTATGTCAGCATCCTTATCAGGCCCAGGACATTTCTATGCACAACCGATTATTCAATTCTAAGTTCCTTGCCAGTTCAGAAATTTGTCCTGAACCCAACCAAAGCACTTTCTTCTTTCTTTTTTTCCAATCCAAGAATCGCATAAATTTCATGATTTGCATGAAGGTCAGTTGTACTTGGAGAGATTTTTCAAAGGGTATCAAACACTACTGAGGATCAATTGTTATGATTGCACCGGTTACTACTCCGTTTCAAGTTACAGTAAATGTTGTATTTGAATGGGGAGGTATTTTTCCCAATACTACCCCCCTTCTTTGCAAGTAGGGAAATGTCATTAGATAAGAGAACCCCTATGTCAGAAAAACATCATCTGAGGTCTTCAGATTCACATGAAGACCTAATGAGCTTCTTCAGAAATTTGCTGTTCGGTTATCATTCTTAATATAATAGAACAAGGAAATTATTAAATACATGAAGCATAGTCATATTAACTGCATTTTATTAATTTATGTTTAATGAAGCCTACATTTAAATTAAATTAAATTTATCTTTCACCCTACTCTCTCTTTTTCTGGCTCAATTCCCCTTTTTTTAGTGTAATTTAAGTATTCTACTTAAACAGCAAGTGTCTCTGGAGATTCTCAGTCATCCATGGTTGTCCCAAAGGTGCTTTTCAAAAGACAACTGGACTTTCTTGGGTTTTTTTATATTTATATTTATTTATATTCTTTATTATATTTATTTATATTCTTAGCAGTCATCTGGTCATTACTCACTCTCAAAGAGCTAAAGACCAACCATCAGAGTGCTAAAAACCAGATGACTGGTAAGTATAAATCCTTCCATTCCCCACCATTCAGTCAGAACTGAAGAAGCTTCTTGGATGAGAAGTGAAATGTCTTCAAGGGAAAAAAAACTAAAAAAAAGTCCTGTTGTCTTTTGAAAAGCACCTTTGGGTCAAGCAGCAAGCGTTAACTGCCAACAGTCCCGTGTGAAGCAACTTGGATTGGCCCCAATCCCATGGGGTGATGGGATTCTTTGTCAAGGGAAAGAGGCAATACAAGTGGTTTCAATTAAGCACTTAGTATGACTTTGCCATCAATTGTCTCTTACATCTCTCCACCATTATTTGTAAAATCTAGAGAATGCTTTTGTGCAAGTGCCAGGCAACTACAAAAGCCTCTTCTGACATTTTCTGTATTCATCTCTTTATGCTTATAGCAATAACAATAACACTTAGGCTTATATACCACTTCAAGCCCTCTCTAAGCGGTTTACAGAGTCAGCATATTGCCCTCAACAATCTGGGTCTTCATTTTACTGACCTTGGAAGGATGGAAGACCTGAGTCAACCTCGAGCCGGTCAGGATCGAATTGCTGGCAGTCGGCAGAATTAGCCTGTAATCCGGCATTCTAACCACTACACCACCATGGCTCTTATACGTGTGCTGGTGGATTCTTAAAGACAGGCATTGCCTCATTTTTGCTTTGTTTGGATTGTAAAAGCTGGTGTCTCTTCCGTCTTTTGCAACTAATGGCAGAAACTGAAGAAGGGTTATGGAGCAGAGTATATGAAGCACTATAGTCACTTTGCTCTTAGAAACGAAAGTGCTACTTTGCTTTCTGAAGTAAGTTCAAGGAGATGTCATACTCAATATTTCCTTTAAGTGAAGCTTCCTGAAAAAATTGCAGTCCTACTGCTGAGCCCTTCCAGATTAAACCTTTCCTTCCACCATAGGATTAGTAACATCAATGACAATGCAGTCTTCTGGGCCCGAATAGTATTTTGGAGAGAGAGCGGCATTATCCAAATCCTTTCCTAGAAAAAACATTTCCCTTTTCTATCTATTTCATACGGCAAGGGCAGACAGCCTGTTTTTGATCAGATGTTTTTGTTTACATCCCCCATAATTCTTGCAACCGTCATAAATGTGAAACAGTTGTCCAGCATACAAATGTGAATCAGGTGACCATGGGGATGCTTCAATGGACATAACTCACTTTTCTCAGTGCTGTTGTAACTTTAAACGTTCACTAAGTGAACTGTTGTAAGTGGAGGACTAACTGTATTAGCACTTAACCCTTAGCAATAGCACTTAGAATTGTATACCTCTTTATAGTGCTTTACAGCATTCTCTAAGTCTAAGTGGTTTACAGCGTCACCATATTTCTCCCAACAATCTGGGTCCTCATTTTACCAATCCCAGAAGGATGGAAGGCTGAGTCAACTTTGAGCCATCCAGGATTGAACTCCTGGCAGTGAGCAGAGTTAGCCTGCAATATTGCATTCTAACCACTGTGCCACCATGGCTCCCCACATATTCAAAGTTGGGTAAACATTCCTAGTCAAACAGGTTAAACCAAAACTCTTTTATTTCAGCTACTTATCTTCAAATAAAGTTTGTGAGTGAAGAACAATTAAATTTAGTCCAAAGGCTAAATTATAATCTTAGCTTTTCTTATAGGGCACTTCTGTATTCATTCAGATACATTTTTGTTCAAAGCCTATTTTTATCCAGTGAACTTTTTTCACTTTTATCCAGTGAAAGTGTTTAATTCAATAATAAGGCTATATGTGTAAATAGAAAATATGTTTGGCTATAAGTGCTCAATATAACTATGAATGGATGACAGTATTTCTTTAGATAAATGCATCAAACTTCTCAAAAATAATAGTATACCCTTTCATCCATCTGACCCAATGTCCTTTTCATAAATTGGCTCTGTACTACCTTTTAATACCTGAGATTCCCAGGGAAAGCTTTGCTAAAAATTACTCCTTGTGATACTGGACTAGTAGAGTAGAGTAAACTTTTCAAAAGAAAGTCAGCTCCCCAAAATATAATCCTGATTTACAATATGTTGTCAGCATACTGGCTGCAGCCTACATCTTACTATAATAATTTACACAGCATTTTTTTTTAAAGTTCAAATCAAATTTTCCAAAGAGTTACCCCAAGATTAATGGCATTAAATTGATAGACATAGTAGACGATGAACTTACTTGATTCATGAAAATCCTCAAGATCCACAACATTCTAACTTTGTTAATTTTAGGGTTACTTAAATCTGTAGTTAAGCTATGGAATTGCAGAGCCATAATTTGCTGCTTTGTTGTGAGTTGCAATTAAGCTCCTGATACCTTTAACACCCCCAAATGAGAAATGGGGAGGGCATTAAGATTCATGTGATGACATCATTGCATTATTGCACCTCCTACCTTCCACTCCCCCAGCAAAAATGGGGTGCATTGCTGAAATCTACAAAGAAGGTAATGGAAAGGTGGGTAAAGTGTTTATGTAGGTGTGATAGCCAGAAATGCTCTAGTAGATTTTCTCCTTTGGCAGAGTTGACTATGACCATTGAGTGAATAAATAGACCTGCTTGCCTTGTCAGATGCCAATCATCTTGCTAAGTTGATCATCCTTGATCATCAGCTCTTCATATGGAGATAGGGGTAATTATTGTTTTGTTTGCAATTAAAGTTTCACCAAATGCAGCACAGTTATATCAGTGTTTCTCAATCTCAGCAACTTTTAACATACGTGGACTTCAACTCCCAGAATTCTTCAGCCAAGATGTTGGCTGGGAAATTCTGGGAATTGAAGTCCACGTATCTTAAAATTGCTATGTTTGAAAATCACTGAGTTTTATGGACCTGTTGCTTTTCAAATTGCTTTGCAAAGATTTTTCAAGACCAACTTCCATTCTTAAAAAGCAAAGGCAATTGGATAGAGGCAAGAATTCAGAATGTCTTGGACTGAAATTTGGGTTAGATGGGAAATGGCAAGTAAGACCAGAAAATGACCAAATTTTCCATTAGCAATACTTCTATCCAATTACCTTTTCCTTCAAGTATCTTTATTTTTAAGAGTCAAGTAAAGTTAGCATTTGCAAAATCTAATAAGCCTTAGAGATGAAAAATATACAGGGTACTTCAGAAAATAGTGCAAACCAAAATGCCATCCAAAATGATGAACTGACAATTACCACTGCTTCTTTGCCTTTTTTCAGGCTATTAACAAAAAAAGTCTGATGAATAGACAAGGCACAGGCACCACGCTACCCCATCCCAAAGCTTTGACAAATATAGCAGCTAGATGTTACTGAAGTGCTTCTTGTCTTGCTCTAACCCTCTTGAAAGCCAGCATGAATTTCCCATTAATGACATCTCTCAGAAATGCAATTAGCCTTCGTTCTTAGCAAAAGTGCATTAGAGGCTTAGAAACTCCACACGGGTGAGCCTATAAGGCTTAACACATTGAAAACTGCATTTAAGAAAGAAGGGGTAAAAATAAATATGGGCAAAGACAAGGTTCTAATATTACTTAATTACCCTGTGACATCCTTAGATGTAACTGAGCTTGGAAGGCTAAATGAAGGCCACAAAGTGGATAAAGTCCGATTCATTGATAATGGCACCACTTTGTAAGGCAAAATGGGCCCCTGGCAGGACAATCAGGGAGGAAAACAAGTCCAAGGAAATTACAGAACAAAAATCACTTGTGTGGGTTTGGAAGAATTATTGAAAGGTTCATTAGAGGTGAAGACACTCGCCTCCCACTCAGAAGGTTGAAAGTTCAATCCTATGCAGTGACAGATGTTTCTTTATCAGGATGCAAAAAGAAAATATCTGCTGGGAACTCCATATAGGCACCAGGAAGGGCATCCGGCCAGTAAACGCTCAGTTCCATTCAGTTGCCCCAACTACACCACGAAGCAACAGATTGTAAAAAGGAAAAAAAAAAAAGGAAGGTTCTTCATCCCCAAGATTCCTGAAGGCAGAGATTATAACTTCACTCCTCTGTGGCCTTTACAGATTTAATATGGCTATAGAATTGACCTACACAATCATGATCTGCTGGACTTTACTCAAATATTGAAGTATAGGTAATCCTCAACTTATAACAGTTCATTTAGTGAGAGATCAAAGTTACAATGGCATTGAAAAAGGGATTTATGGCCATTTTTCACACTTATAACCATTGCAGCATTCCCATGGTCATGTAATCAAAATTCAGGTGCTTGGCAACTGACTCAAGTTTATGATGGTTGCAGTGTCCCAGAGTCATATGATCACCTTTTCCAACCTTCTGACAAGCAAAGTCAATGAGGAAGCCAGGTTCATTTAACAGCTAACCTAACAATTGCAGTGTTTCACTTAACAACTGTGGCAATAAAAGTCATAAAATGGGGCAAAACTCACTTAATAACTGCCTCACTTAGCAACAGAAAATTTGAATTCAATTCTGGTCATAAGTGGAGGACTACCTGTAATATTGGACAATGAAAGACAGCATTTTATATTGTCTGCAGAAAAGGGATATCTGGAGCGGAAGAAAGATTGATAAAAAAAACCCGTATAGTTATTTATTGAGTATTAAGCTGGAAGAGGAACAAGTGAAGGAGACAATGGGCAAAAAAATTTGGATAAACAATTGAGTTAGATAAATGGCAGAAATTGTGGGACAGGAATTATAAATTAACAATGTCAACCGCATATAAAGAAAACTTGTACAAGATGTTTTATAGATGGCATTTGGCACCGGCAAGGTTGGCAAGGATGTTTAAAGATAAATCNNNNCTACCATACATATTCATTCATAAACTAATTGATATTTCTTAATCTGGTATCTGTTCTAAATATAAACAATCCATTTTTGGTTTGGGGTATCTTGAAGTACAGCCTCTTGATATAGAGCATATGCTATTTCTCCAAAATATTCTAGTTTTCATTTCTGGCATCTCTAGAAAAGTTGGAAAAGTTCCTACTAAAAAGTTGTAAAGCCACTGCAAGTCCATGGTCCTTTTTTGCATCCCACAATAAACCACAAATTGACCAACCATGTTTTATCTTAGTGTATGGAGCAAATCCAGCTCACACACTTAGTTTAAGATCCAATGAAAACCTGGGAAACTGGCTTCACTGAGTCAACCGTAATTAAGATGCTAGTGAGTAATGACATGCAAATTCTCTAGAGCTGCTAGGCTAGATGGACCAACGATTTGACTCATTATAAAGCAACTTCCTATAAAAGAAAGGTCACACATCTTATCACCTGCTCAAATGGTTGGAGTGAGTTTATGCACACATGATTGGAGTCAACTACTTACATAACAACTATGAAGTTAACTTTGCATTCCTTTTTTAAATCCATGTATACTTGAAGAGGGGAGAAGAATATTATCAGGGGAACAAAAAGAGGCATGTATATCAACTAAGAACTACTGAGTTTCTTGGACCATTGTCACAATTGCAAAAAAGCCTATGTCTATCTAACATTGGGAGATCTTGGTATGAGGCTGTGATTTTCACAGATAGCCCCCATGCCACTTAAAAGTCCACCCTAACAAGGAACGTACTTGCTACAAAGCCTAACAATTTATCAGTTTTGCTTGATCTACTTTTACTCTTTTATTCTTGGCTTGGAGATGTTAGACCAGAGGCTATTCAGAGGATAGGCCCACACGGGCTCCTATATATGGGCTATATTTACACCTAATCCAATTACTACATTAATTATTTCCCGAGTTCACCCAATGCATGGAAGAATCAAGTAACCAAACCAGTTGGATTCACATAATATCTTGGGCTATAGAGAATTTAATGAAGATGAGCATGCTGTGAAAAGACACTTGTGAGGCCTTTGCCAGGCTTAATTAAGTGTGTTGTGTAAACTACAGGCAAGGAATGTGAAGGAGACAATAGATTCTAAACACTGTAATAATTATCTCTCCTTAAAACCTGATGCAATTCCACTCTGGATTAAAATGTGGCTTGTTTTCTGGGAGACTGAAACATAGAAGGAAGGAAGGAAGGAAGGAAGGAAGGACTGATTTTTGTGGAGCATACTGATGTGATACCATACCATATTTTTCTGAGTCTGGCCTTTTTCAGAACTGCTAGAACAAGGACATTATAAAGGCTGCTAATTGTTTCACTTCTAATAATTGCTGTGAACAGTCACTGCAGGACAGAAAGCCTTTCTGAAGACATAATAATAGATAAGGGGTGGGGGTGGGGGAAGAAACTTGCCTCTGACATAGACATATTGGCCAAATACTGTTCTCTTCATGCTGTTTAAGCACCACAATGGATAACAAATAGTTATTAACGTACAGCTCCCTGTCACTGGCGAAATGACTACTTTTGGAGGCCAGCCTGCCTTAGCTGTGAACGAAAATGCATTATTTATCTCCATTAATTTTTTTTTCCTCTGGTTTCACTAGCCTTTTAAGCATGTGTAGCATGAGGGAGGCTTTTTCTTTATTGTCCTTGCCTCCTTCAACAATGGCATTAAGGGAAGACTTGTAAAATAATCATAGTTAACCGTATAGCAGAGAATGTTTCAATCAGGCAAAAGATTGATTCTAGATATGTTTGTGCCTGGGCATCTGTAGGTGTTTCTCTGGGAGATCCTTCTCAGAGTAATTCTTCATTACAATGCAATTTCAGAATCAGCCCTCTGATTTCCTGAAATGTTTCTTCCCCTGCACAGATGGTTTTGAATTTCGATGTGCTTACCACATACTCAAACTGTGTTAGGATTTCTTTATAATTTCTTTTCAAGGAGGGTTTTCCATCTGCTTTCTTCTGGCAGGAGATGGCTGCACTTATCTAAGTTACCAAGCAGAGTCTGGCTTAGTTATGTCATGGATGAAAGATTGTCACAAAACTCAGGGCAATAGGTCAATCTGGAAAGTGAATATGTTGCCAAGAAAGCTGCATAGATGCAACGAGGAGTTGATCTTGACTTGAGAGAGCCTTAGCCTTTCCCTTTTTGTCATCCCAAGATTATGAGAGTTTTATGGTATATTGTCTCTCCGTCCCTCTGCAGTCTTCATCACGAGCCATGATGACATTAAATAATGACACATTCATCAGGATGTCATTCTGCAAAGGATGCCATGATGCACTTATTTTGTGTCATGTTATTGGAAGCAAGGATGCAATTGGCGTAATTTACTACATGCTCAGTTCCTGGGAGATGTCCTGTCTGGCTGCCTATGTTCCCCGATCTTAAAAACCTTAGGAAAGAAGTTCCCATATATCCCTTGGTATTTGACTGAAGTGTGGGAAACTGGACAGGATGAAAAAGCAAATATTTACCCACCTAGAAACATCATACAAATAGCATCTGGGAGAATTCTGAAGGAATTAAATATTTTCTTGACTATAATCTAGGGTGTCTTGTGCAAGGAGAAGGCAACACAGCCAATGTAAACCTTTGCCAATCTGAAGAGTCTTAATCTTTCCAATACAATTTTTAAAAAAAATAATCAAAATCTAGAAATGATTAACACATCAGGCTCAGTCATGTTTTATGTTCTTAAAAGTCTGAGCTTGGCGAAATCTGCAACTCCCAGCCACTCAACTCATAAGCTGTCTGCAAAATGATAGTTACTGAGGTCTACTCACAAGGCACAGCTATTTGGAATCATTTGGATGATCTCAACAATTTTGCCTTTCTCCAGAGATATTTTTCCCATTTGGACCCAACATCCAGCCGTGATTCTCCTCATAAACACAATCCAGCCGTGATTCTCCTCATAAACACAATCCTGCCACCAGTAGTATGTCAACTTTCCACTGCACTCACCGGAAGTCTCCTATATCTCACATTGTCAATATTCACTCCATGTGCAAAACTAGAATGTTCCATGGTGCTTTTATCACACATAAAAATGCCTTGAGGGAAAATGTCATCCGCCTTTGATTCTGTTTCTTCTCAACTCTGTGGAATCCTCTACAGCCTGCCAGGTAGTTAGCTTCATAGATTCCATTACAAATAAAGAAAAGAAAGGCATTCTCTGGCTTTGCATTTGATTGTATGTTGGAGCCCTGAGGCACAACAAAAACAGATGCTGTCCTTCGGAGAGAAGACTTTTGTCTTCAGCTGGATCAAACATAATAAGAAAGAAAAATAATAGCTACATATGCTGGCTGCCATCTTTCTGACAGCAAAGAGAGAGGGGGAGGAGAAGAAGAAGGAGGAGCACAGTCCTGTTCCTTCCTTTCTAGAATGATCATTTATAGAAAACAAACTACCTCAAAGCAACAGTGAGTGAAGAATGTGAATATTAGATGGCTAGCAGGAACCTCATCATTTTGTAGGTACAGCAATGGATGGCAATTCATTTCTGATGAAACTTTAATATGTTTATGATTAAGCTTAAAGATTTGGGGCCATCTTATTCCTGTAAAGACATAACTGGATGCTAGGAAGGTCTTTTCCAGAGGGACTTCCTTTCAATCCATTAAATTTATTTCAGTACTGAGGGAAGATCAGGCCATTTACTCAAACTTTAGGGTGACAGTGATCATCATCTTTAAAAGCATTGCACTGTTGAGTTGTATCATTCTGACGTCTCAGAGCTTAGCATCCTATTATAGGTGAGTTATTTTATTGATTGCATCTCGTTCTCCAACTTACTGATAAATAAATTTCTTGTGGCAGAGAAGTCTGTAAATTTATTTCATGATGCATGTAGGTAGCATGCATGGTTACTTCGACTAAAGATATAAAACTCGCTGCATTCTTTTTTTCCTTACTAATTGTTGTATTGTCCTTGATTATTGCACAGCGTGTTCAGTGCTCAGGAACCATGCAGTTGAAATATGCTGTCAAGTACAGAAAACAAAGAAAATATTCAGCTGGTGGCATAGGAAATTTTAAAAAATAGACAAAGCATGATTTTTGAGTTTCCTACTTTTTTTCAGATTTTGTTTTCACCTAAAGAGAAATCCTTTCTCTAACATTTGCATCCCAATTTTTCTCTAGAGACCATATTCAATATTGAATTGTTGGGAATCATCTCTTTATCCACCTGCATTTTTAAAGACAGTCCCAGTATGGTGCTGTGATTCAGATTAGAAATCTGGAGGCAGTGACTTCTAATTCTCTTCTGGGCTCACTCATCATCATTGGCTGATCTTGGGCCAATCACTGCCTCTCAATCCAACCCACCTTACAGGATAGTGGTTGTGAGCAAAATAGGAGGAGGGACCATTAAGTGTCCCAACTTGAGTTATACAAAATAAAGATAGGATATAAATCTAAATTTAAAATGTTTACTGCAATGTGTATTTTTGGAATAGACAAGAATTCTTATGAGTTGCTTGTAATCAATTTACATTTGTTAGAGTGGACTCAAACATAATTTATTAATCCATAATTATAAAATATAACAGAATTACACCAGCGTTTCAGTTTTCAGATGTTTCAAAAGTATTTGATAGAGTGGAAAGGAGTTTTCTTTTAGAAGAATGTTACTGGAAATGAGATTTGGACACAAGTCCACTGATTAATTATAATTTATAATCACTTTTATTCACCAGCTCAATTTTAGCATCAACGTATTAGACACAGTCATTTTTCTGATAAATAAGGGCACCTAAAGTGGATGTTCTCTTTCATCCTTCTTCAATCTTATTTAAGCATTCCTGACTAAAATATTAGGAAGAACAGAAATATTCAATGTCTTAATATAAAAGCAGAACATAATGTAATTAATGATACCCTCATTTTTCTTTAAAACCCAAATAGAGACATATTTCAATTGCTGTTTGAATTAAATTTCAAGCAGTAGCAGTTCGAAAATTATGTTCAATAAATCCTTAGCTGTACTAATGAATGTTGACAAAAATAGCAACAAAATACAGAACTTCATATGAATCCAGAGGTTTTAGATATTTAGAGTAATTATTGTAAAGGGTTGATACCAATTTTTGGAAAAAAAAGTAATTATCAATCTGTCCTGCATGAGATGAAAAAGAACTTAAATTATAGGAACAGTTTTCATTATCATTGCTTGGTAGATTAGCCGCACTTAAAATGCTTACAAATTCTATAAACCTAGTTTTCTATCATGCACTAATAATTCCAATTCTGTGAATATGGTGACACAACTGCTTAATGATGCTGGAACTGCCAGCCAGAAATAGTCTGCACTCCAGCAGTTCGAGCCTGGCTCTTCAGGATGGAGTGAGCTCCCGCCATTTGCCCCCTGACTCCTGCCCACCCAGCAGTTCAAAAGCATGCAATATTGCAAGTAGATAAATGGGTGCCACTTCAGTGGGGAAAACCTAGCTGCGTTTGGGTGTGTGGAGAGTGAAAGCTGACACTGGATCTAGCTGGACATGAGTTAATACAACGCGAGACGAGTCAAAGTGAGACCAGCGGAAGAGTCCAGAAGAGCCAGCAACTCAACTGCCACTAGTCAGCTGGAGTAAAATAGTTCAGCCCTTGTGATGCACCAAAGGTAGGCACACAAGTGCTGAACACAATGAACTAGCAATTTAGGCTGTCAGGACAGCATTGTGTGTCTAGCATGTGTAGATTTCCTTGATATTGAATGCTATGAGCCACGATGGCGCAGAGGTTGGAGTGCAGTACTGCAGGCTACTTCTGCTGACTGCCAGCTGCCTGCAGTTTGGCAGTTCAAATCTCACCAGGCTCAAGGTTGACTCAGCCTTCCATCCTTCCGAGGTGGGTAAA
>JANHFL010002278.1:41761-53967 GCA_032468155.1 Oxyrhabdium leporinum
TTTTGGTTTTTCTTTGAAGATGTTTCACTTCTCATCCAAGAAGTTTCTTCAGCTCTGACTAACTTCCCCTCCAACGAGTCAGAGTTGGAGAAGCTTCTTGGATAAGAAGTGAAACATCTTCAAAGAAAATCCAGAAAACCCAGTTGCCTCTTGAAAAAGCACCTTGGGGACATGTTTTTCTAATGCACATACACGGTTGTGTGTGTGTGATTGTTGTCGATAATGATATTTCATTGATAATTATGTAAAATTTGTGTGAAGTATTTGATTGATGGACATCAACTATACATTAACATTACACCGCCCAGATCCCTTCTCTGAGGCAGGTGGTTAAGAAGTGTGAAATACAAATAAATATAAAAAAAATGAAATCCCACTATTAAAAAATATACTCCAGGTATTTTTCTAAAAAAGTGGGTGCACAGGGAAAACCCCCTGATCCTTCGTGTTTCCTGTAGTGCCAGAATCTGAAGAAAGAAGCTGAAAGAAAGTATGTTTACTAAGCATGAATTTAACACACAATGAACTGTTGAGCGGCTGAAAAGTTGGAAAATGATAATTATACACACCTCATTTAGTTGCAGCTGTTTTTCTGACCCGCAAAGCAGCAATATTATATGTGTGTGTTTTTTACCCAAAGGCAAATCTAAAGATTTCGTATATTTGCTACTACAAGTTCAATTTTAGAGTAATGCTGAAAACACAACTCTTAGCAACTCTTATAAATAACATTTTTTTAACCTTCACATATTTTCACTTCTATATTTGCACAATGTTTCAAGGAAAATGCCATGCTTAAGTTCAGTTTTTCCTTGCTTTAAATATCACAAATTGCTTGTTTTGAAAATATCAGTTTTTCTTAGCATGATGTTGAGGTATCCTCCATATTGATCAAAAAATAACTTTCAAGTATTTCCCAAAACTCAGGAGCGCTATTCTTTATAAAGCATACTTCACATACTTTTGACTCTAAAATCTTAGAGGGAAGGGAAATAAGTCAAAATGTCCAAGCAAGGAAATTATGATCAGATATTCCAATATAAAGAAATCTAGTGCACAATAATTGAAAGAGAAGCAATAGTAGCTATGGTGGCAGACTGGTTAAAATGCAGTATTGCAAACTAACTCTGCTGACTGCCAGCAGTTTGATGCCTACCAGCTCAAGGTTGACTCAGATTGTTGGGGGCAGTATGCTGACTCTGTAAACTGCTTAGAGAGGGCTGTAAGTGAGCGGTATATAAGTCTATGTGCTGTTACTATTGTTAATTTGCATGTACCTTGTTTCTATATTGCTGCTGCCCAATTTTGATCTGAATTTTGATCACATGACCATGGGGATGCTGCAGAACGGTTGTATGAAAAACAGTCATTAAGTCCCTTTTTTCAGGTCACTAAATTAATAGTTGTAAGTTGAGGACTACCTATAAGCTGAAAGGGAATGCTGTACTGTAATGGAGATGAGGGCTGAGGAACAGTAGCTGAGTTGAAGTTTTAATCATGAATTCTCAGTTTACATGATGTCAACTGTTAAATACAATATTTTTAGTAGCTGCAGTATAGCCTCAAAATAAATGAGAAGCAAGATCTAGCACATGGTTAAAATGCTTATAAATGATCCTTGAAATTACTATCTTTAAGTTTATATTCTTCAACCTTAGAGGCTGTTTTGTTTTGTCTATTCTTCTGCCTCTTGGTTGACACTCTCTTTGACTTACTTAGATCCCATTATTGTAATATCTTCTGTTCTGTGGTATCATCAGACTAAATCAAGGAATCTGTGGTCCTCCCGAATGCAGCTGAACTATGACCTTCTCAAACCAGTCGCAACCAACAATGTGGAAATTGAAACTATCATTCATCATAACCAAGAGGTAACAGGTTGTTCATCTCTGTTCTAATTGTAGCTCCAGCATTAAATCAAAGTGAAGCTTGATGTGAGTGGGTTGGATAACTCTTTTTGTCATAAAAGGATCCATCTTGAAATAAAATTTAATTGCAAAAGCATCTAATGTTTGGATATGGAGGCAGGACAATTAAATGGGCTAGTATTCAGTTTCACCATATAAAAGAAAGAAACCACTTAAGGTTTCCTTTTTCTCCCTCTCTTTATTTTATAGATTGTCACAACAACAGTTAAGATGA
The DNA here is from genome assembly GCA_032468155.1 of Oxyrhabdium leporinum. NCBI lineage: Eukaryota > Metazoa > Chordata > Lepidosauria > Squamata > Cyclocoridae > Oxyrhabdium > Oxyrhabdium leporinum. The sequence goes on from JANHFL010002278.1 coordinate 43,904, forward strand.
GTTCTGGATTTCCTCCAGCATCTGGAGAAGCTAAGAAATAAAATAGCAGATATTTACTTCATTACTTCTTCCAGTAACAGTTAAGAGAAAAAAGTTACTTTTTATCTAATGCATTCCTTATGAACTAATTTAATTGTTCCACATCTCACTGGGCATTAAAAGCATTTGTATCTTAACCTCTATTCCATTAGACTTCTTTGTCAACAATAAATGAAAGAATGCACCAGTCTCAAAGGTGCGTTGTTTTTTTTTCTCAAAAGGCAACTGGACTGTTTGTTTCCTTGAGGAAGAAGAACAAAATGTTCTTCTCATCCAAGAAGCTTCATCACTTGTCCATCAACTGATGATCATCTCCATCATCATGGGCTTCATCAACTTCACCATTGTGAGCTTCTTGGATGAAAATCAAAATGTTTGTTCTTCTTCCTCAAGGAAAAAAACAGTCCAGTTGCTTTTTGGTAAAAGCACCTTTGAGACAACTATCACCTGGACGACTGAGAATCTCCACAGACAAGAATGCACCTGATGGCACAATTCAGCCTTCCTCAACCTAATGCTCACCAGATACTTTTAAGACCTCAAAAATTCTCAGCCAGGGTAGCCAACGTACCTAGTAGCCATCAGGATAGTGAACACTTGCACAAGTAAATCATGCCTGACCCCAGAAAACTGTGATAATTTTGGTCAGAACCCATTAGACACAATCTTGGAATTTTATCTAGTTTGCCTTCCGTTCAAGGCAGGCTAGTTTTGCTGTTGAAAAAAAAAACACTTATTTGTAAAATCTACATCTTAGCAATTTCCATGCAAATTCTAATATTGGTAATCTGAAAGTAACAAAGGACTTTGTTCCATTTCCTATATGAGAACTTGAAGAAAGTTATCATGCCTCCCCCCTTTATGTTGTACACATTTTCATTTATTCTTGATAAGGCTGCAATTTCTATACTGATCTTTAACAATAAAGCAGGTAGTCCTCAACTTAAGACCACAAGGGAGCCCAGAATTTCAGCTGTAAGTTGTTGCCAGCCTAAGTGAGGCACCACATGACCAGATTTGATTTACGGTCCCTTGTATGATGTCCATAAGTAAGTTAGTCACTGGTGCAGTGGTTAGAGTGCAGTACTGCCGGCTACTTCTGCTGACTGCCGTTTGCCTGCAATCTGGCAGTTCGAACCTCTCTACCAGGCTCAAGGTTGACTCAAGCCTTCCCTCCTTCCGAGGTGGATAAAACGAGGACCCAGATTGTTGGGGGCCATAGGCTGACTCTGTAAAACCGCTTAAAGAGGAGCTGTAAAGTGAAGCAGTACATAAGTCCAAATGTCGTTGCAGTGAATGACATGGTCGTTCTTGCTAGCCAGCAAATGTTATCTCTTGCAGATATTCCAATGCATCATTGTCGCTACTTTTGCATGCATTGTTTGTAGTCAGTCTCTGCAGTCTTCTTTCAGTATCTAACTAGGCGGCCCACTATTTCTGCAGCTTCTTTGCTGCGAGGTTGTCTTCTGAAAGTTCTTCATGCCAAAACCAAGAAAGCAAGAAAGTGCGATGATATTTTCTGTTATGCATATTTTGTATTGTGTAGCATCTTAGTTTGAGCCCTACAATTTTTGACTGATCACTTACTAGATTAAGAGACTCCCCCCCCGCCCCCCAATACCGGAGTCTTCAGCTGCTTATTTGCCACAGTTATATCAGGTGTTATGCCTGGACCACAGTTAACTCAAACCTTTGATTGGTGCATTCCCCTGCTTCTTTTTCCCCTCCTGCCTATGCCTGGAAAGCAAGTGCCAATTTATTTATTTTTTTCTTCTGTGCACAGAGCATTTGAGAACTGGGGGGGGGGGGGGAGCACCATAGTTTTACACCCCCTTCTAAACTTGAGCTAGAAGAGGAAACTTGGCAGAGCTCTATTTCACCCTTGAACTATTCAACCCACTTAAAAAAATAATAACATTTCACCATTCTACTTCTGAATTATGAATTTTAAAAAAGGCTGCCAAGCAAAGCATTGTAAGATGGCCATTGAAGTCATGAGAGCACCTGTCAAATCATAGAATCACAGGGCAAGAAGAAACCTTGGTGGTCTTCTAGTCCAACCCCTTGCCCAAGGCAGGAGTCCTTACAGCAACCTGGACAAATGGTTGTTCAATTTTTTTCTTAACGCCAGCAATGGATAACCAACAACCCTGAGAGGCAAACTGTTCAATGGACTAATTGTTCTCACTATCAAGAAATGTCTCTATTCCATGTTAGATCTTTCTCTGAGTACCTTCCACCCGTTGCTTCTTGTCTTGCCCTCAAGTGCTTTGAGAATCAATCAATCCCCTCTTACCTGTGACAACCCTTCAAGTATTGGAAGTTGGCTATCATGTCATCCCTAGGCCTCTTCTTCATACCTAATTCCCTTAGCCATTGTTCATCATACAGTTGAAATCAGTCTGGCAAATTGAAGCACAAGGGAATCGAAGAACATTTGTGTATGATGGAATGAAGCTTAGCAGAAGAGTCAAAGCTACCTTATTTCCACCTGTAGAAGCAGAAAAAGACTACAGATAGTCCTTGACTTATGACCACAATTGAACTCAAAATTTATGTTGGTGAGTGAGAAATTGGTTGAGTTTTGCCCCATTTGACAACTTTTCTTGCCTCAGTTAAGTTGCTAAATTAGTAACACCGTTGTTAAGTGAATCTGGCTTCCCCACTGACTTTGCTTGTCAGACGTTCACAAAAGGTGGCTCCATGACCCCTGGACACTGCAACCATCATAAATATGAATCAGTTGTCAAGAATCTGAGCGTAAATCACATGACCACGGGGATGCTGCAATGGTCACAAGTGTGAAAAATGGTCACAAGTCACTTTTTTCCATGCTGTTGTAGGTTTGAATGGTCACTAAATGAACTGGTGTAAGCTGAGGACTACTTGTACTTTTAATCCTGAACCAGAAGACTTGGAGGCATCACCCTCCCAAGAAACGAAGGATTGTTTAGCACAAGGTCACCTCTTCCTGAAATTGTGGGTGCCCTGTCTTTGTACTGCTCCATCCAAGAAGTAGAGATTGGCCCTTAGATACCTGGAAATTTCTGCCTACAACACAGAAGGGCTAATTTGAAGACAAGCTTACCATATGAGACGTTCATGTTTTTCATGTTCTGTGATAGACTATTTTTCATACATCTGGGAAGATACTCAGGAACATACGAACCAACTGATCATTACAAAGATCTCAATTCACATGCTTGACGTGCTCCACCGATGCAAGAGATGCTGGATGTTTTCATGTTAGGATACACTGAGTTCTGCATTCTCTTTTTGAAACTACAAAGAACCTACAAATTGGCCAAGGAGAATGGAGGAGAAAGAAGCAGTGTGGTTAATAATGTGAGCTGGGACAGAAGATCATGAAATAACAGTGTCTTGGTTTCTAGGATTAGATACTGGGAGGAAAAAGGAAATCTCAAGGTTGTTGTTTTTGAAATAAATCCACTACGTGAGTTATTTTCCCTGCAAAAAAAGATTAGTTTTTTACCACTCGGTATCCCTTGCCATCTTTTGTATTATCCATCACGACCATTTGAAGGTCTTCAAGGAGATAGAAGCTGCAACAGTGGCACTGTCAGATTGCTGGACAATGGATACTCCTCTCCCCAGACTGCGTGTGCAGAAAAGAGGAAAATAATAGGTATGCAAGGTTAACTAATTATTTTCTTCAAAGTTGCCATCTAACTCTTTGTGGGGAACTGGTTATTGTGGGATGTGCTACATGACCCAAATAACTGTGTAGGATTTCCATCTTTTGCAATAAAAGAGAATATTTGCGGCTCAGTGTTGAACTGTGATGTCCTTGATATTCTCAGAGCTTGGTTGTTTTCTTGAAGACATTTCATTTCCCAATTAGGTAGCACCATCGGTGTAAATGTGTATGGGTTTGCTCCCTACAGCAAGCTACCGTATATTAATAGGGAGTAAACCCCACACTCACTCAAGCTGATGCTGTTACCTAGTTGGATAATGAAATGTCTGCAAGCAGACAACCAAGCTCAGAGCGCACCGAGGACCTCACAATTTCATTATTTGGCTCCCCTTGGATTATTATTATTTTTAAATAATAAGGATGTCTTCCTTGCAATACAAGAGTAAGAGCAATTTCCCAGAAGATGTGGGAATAAATGCCAATTTAGCACCGTCAATCATGAGATGCAGCCTCCCACCACTTCCTCATAAGTCTGAATGAATCATATTGTTTGTCAGCTTTGAGCCAGGTAAGCAACTGCCCTTTAAATTTCTTTTAATAGATTCTATCCCACTTCTCGGTTTCCTTAAAAATGCATATTAGAAACAATTAAAAATTAACATTAAATTAGACAGCATTTATTTTTTCAGTAAAAACATTTCACTCTGTTCCCATCCTACTTCTTTTCATGCAGAGTAGGTAAACTCTGATTTCTACTTCATAGGAGGTGACACCGGGCAACGATTTTCATCCTCAAGTATTCCCCACTTGTGGACATTTTATCAGCACCTTAACACTCCTTGGGGAGGGGGGGGGAGCACCCTTTTTTTTTCCCAAAGTGAAGAAATGGTAAACATTCACATGACTCAGGACAGCTGTTTGCTTCTTTTGCAAATCCGTTTATTGGCCAGATTTTATTCTGCACAGAAGTAGATAAAATATTTGAGAGAATCCATAAAAGCAGCGTTACAACCAGGACCATGTTATTTTATTCTAAACAAGTGCAGTTGTTTTAAACAAAGCCCAGGCTGTAGCAGGCAAACCTCTCGGTCTGCATTCATCTTGCCTTTCAGAGCATGGCAGGTGATGGAAGAGAAAGAGGACTATGGGTTGTAATTGCTATAAAGTAGTGATGTTGATATCTTCTTTATTATCAGGCTGCCCAGATGTAAAGGGAAACTGTAATATTTATAATGTGTCATCTGTTATCATAAGCAGCTTGACATGATGGATGGGAGACAGATTCCAAGGTGTCAATTAAGAGGAAAGCGACGTACAATATTTTTTTTCTTTTCCCCTTGCACTGCAGATTCTCTCTTCCAATCCACGAGCATTGGGCAAAAAAGGGTCCTTTGTCATAGTTTAACTTATTATTCCTCAATGAACTCTTTTCACTATCTAAAGAGGCCATCCTGAAATCTACCCTGCTTTATTCAAAGTGACATATGGACTTAAAGGGAAATGTCTGGTATTTAAATATCAGGTAGGCTACAATGGGGGGAAAAAATTCAAGAATGTTTTCATTTGATGACTTTTACAAAGCCTGGCCCACGCAATTAGCTTTCTCTCCCATGGTTATTCCCTAACAGTAAAGGTATACAGAGACATGGCATTTCTGATTCTTGAGCTAATAAGTAGCCTTCATAATCAATTGCTAATTCTATTTCACCAGGCAGCTTTGGCACTTTTCTAGTGACTTCCACATACAACCATTTGATCTGTGGTTCTGAGAGGCTGCCGCGAAGATGAGGGGGCCAGCTTATTTTCCAAAGCACCAGAGGGCAGGACAAGAAACTATGGATGGAAACTAATCAAGGAGAGAAGCAACCTAGAATTAAGGAGAAACTTCCTAACAGTGAGGACAATTAACCAGTGGAAGAGCTTGCCTCCAGAAGTTGTGGGTGCTTCGATGTTCTTAAGAAGAGACTGGACAGTCACTTGTCTGAAATGGTGTATGGTCTCCTCCTTGACGAAGGCCCCTTCCAGCTCTCTTCTGATTCTGATTTTACTTTTCATAGCATTATTTTGCAGAAGGTGTGGTTATATATGCATTTAATCTGATGTCAAGAGAAGAATAACACAGAGGATAAGAGGTCTGGAAACTAAACTGTATGATGAACGATTGAGGGAACTAGGTATGTCTCAGTCCATCAAAGAGAAGTATTGGGGGGTACATGATACAATAAAAGTCTTTCAGTACTTGAGGGGCTGTCACAGAGAAGAGAGGGGATCGACCTATTGTCCAAAGCACCTGAGGACAGGACAAGAAGCAACAGATGGAAGATCACCAGAAGAAGAGCCAACCTGGAACTAAGGAGAAACTTCCTGACACTGAGAACTATTAATCAATAGAACAGCTTTGCCATCCAGTTTTATGGGTGCTCCATCACTGGGGGTTTTCAAGAAAAGATTGGACACCTATTGTCTGGAACGGCATAGGGTCTGTTGCTTGAGCAGAGGGTTGGACTAGAAGACCTCCAAGATCCCATCCAGCCCTATGTTTCTACGTTATTCTAGGGTAACTGTGCAAAGCACAAAATGTTAGCCTATCTTAATTGTCTCTTCGCAGCAGATAGAATTTTACTACCCCGTTATTTATTTATTTTATTCATTACGAAATTTATTTGCCACCCGGCTTGTACCCGATGACTCTGGATGGCAGTCTTATGGTGCCTTCCATCCTTTCCCCGCCTTTTCGTTTTTCAGAAAACAGGATCTTTAAAAGTCATCCATACTTGCAAGATTTGACTATAAAAATACCCAATTAATCAAGTGATACCTTTCGTTTAGACATAAGCATTTACAGTATGAGGGAGCTACCGATGTTCAGGTTAGTATGGATTGCACAGCTACGGACAAAACTGCAGGATTTGGTGCTGATAGTAGAAAGAAAACAAATTTCCAGTTCTTACACTTGCTGAAGACATTTGCAAGCCACACTAGGAAAAAAAATATATGTCTGGAATCAACCACAGTGATTTGCACAAAATTGCGGGCAGTTAGGAACTGAAGGTTTCATGCCACACAGAATGTATTCTCCTTCTTCATGACTGCGGAAAAGAAAGGACCTTTGGGTTGATTTGTTGATTTGCCTTCAGAAATTGCAGATGCCCCAATCACTGGAGGCTTCCAAGAAGAGACTGGACAGCCATTTGTCTAAAATGGTATAGATTCTCCTGCTCCAGCAGGAGGTTGGACTAGAAGACCTCCAAGGTCCCTTCCAACTCTGTTATTCTATCAGACTCTATAATTTCAATGTTCTATTAATGGCTAGAACAGTGGCTAACACCCGTAGAGATTATTTTGCATGTTATTTTGCACCAGTCAAATCTTTCGCGGTATTTTTTACATGTCTTCATAGTGTAATTTCTATGTTGTACTTACAGGCAATCCACGCAGATTCTCTGGCTCCATTCCTGCCAGAGCGGGAAGTCTTAGTCTGAAATTTCCAATCTACCTTTCCAAGTGGGGAGAGATAGAGTACATCCCAGCCACTGGCGTCACCATTTCCTACTTGCAGATCTAGGAAGAAACCTTGAGAAATCCATCCGCCAAGTCTAGAGAAGACCGTTTCTCTGCTGCCAGTGTTTGTTGTTTTTTTCTTTCTTTCTATGTGGAAAGTTAAAACAAGAAAGATGCACGGAGAACCCCAAGGAACAAAAAACACAACCGGCGCAATTGCAAAGAAGTTACTGAAGCTGTTGTGCTGTTGGTGATCTCGGGCTCCCCAGTGGATTCATTCCAGGAGCTGCCATCAGAGAGGTCACCATAGTAACTCCAGGGAGAAAGAAGCAGGTGCAACCACCAAGAGAGAAATGTTCAGCGTCTGAAGAGATGCTTGTGTTGAGCCTGCAGAAAAGGCCTAGTCTCAGCGGAGATGAGATAACGAAGGGTGGGATGGTAGTTCTGGAATCCTTATTGAGAAAAGGATCCATGGAACTTCTGTCTGTTCAGTCCCATGGTGGACATTAGCGCAATGAGTAAGGACTGCTAAGAAGGCATCTCTTTTGTGACCAAGCACTGCTCATTTTTATTCTTTCAGGGTAACTGAAGTCATAGATTGATAATGCTGGAAAAGACTTTTGGGTTTAATGGAAAAAGAACTAGAGGAAAAAAATTTTTTGGGAACTTTATTATTATATATGTTGACCGCAGCAAGAATGGAAGGACACTAGTGGCAGAAGTTGATGGAGTTGGCCGAAATGGCAAAAATTGACCACGTTGATTAAAGAAAAGAACCTAGGTAGTTTTGTTTCCACGTGGAAACCGCTTCTGAACTTTGTGCTTGACGTAGAGAAGAATGAAACTCTGACTTTGGGTTTTTTTCCTATTCGACCGATACATCTTTACTGAAATGGCTTGTTCGTATTATTATGAAAAAGCAAAAAAAAAATATGATTTGATGTTAATGCCTTATTTTACTGTAGCAGAGAGAGTCGGAAGTCAATGCTTCTTTTTCTTTCTTTCTTATCTTTCCTCACCTCTCCTTCCCCTTTCCCTCCCCGCTGCTTTCCTCTTGACTTTGTATTTTGCATTTTATATTACTTTACAACTCAATAAAAATATTAACAGCGAATGCTGGAGAAGGCAAGTCGTGACGGTGTACATGTGGGCTTGCCTGCCTCTTGTTGCAAATTAACAAAACGGAGAGCAATAGTTGGCTGTTGAAGTTCTGAGACATAGTCCTGTGTGGTCCTGGAGACCAATCTCTTGGGACCAGCTCATGTCAAGTTGCTTTGGGTGATCACGGCTTGTGCCAGAAAATATACTTAAAACAAACAGATAAAAGAATAACAGAGTTGGAAGAGATCTTGGAGGTCTTCTAGTCCAACCCACTGATCAAGCAGGAAAATCTATACTACTTCTGACAAAGGACTATCCAATCACTTCTTAAAAACCTCCAGTGATGGAGCACACATAACTTCTAGAGGCAAGCCAGTCCACTGGTTAATTGTTCCAATTGTCAGGAAATTTCTCCTTATTTCTAGGTTAGTCCTCTCCTTGATGAGTTTCCATTCATCCCCTCTTCTTGTGGCAACCCCATAGATATTGGAACAATGCTACCAGGTCAGTTGAAGTTCTTAATTCTTATTTATCCATTGTTTTTGAATATAAGTTGCCCGTGGTTGCAATATTTTAAACCTAAACATCTCATGTGAAGACTTTGTGAGATGTGGCCATTGCGTAAACCACCCTCTTCCAGATGTTGTTAAATCAGAAACATCAGTAGCTTTTGGTTTAATAGGATGCTGGAAGATGCATCCAGCAATAGTATGGAATTTGTGAGAGCCATCTGAAATTGTTATTTATGTGGCATTTGGAGCAGAATGGGGATAGCAAGCATTTTGAACCAAAAAGCTGTCCTTTTTAACTTATAATGGATCACATCAGAGGACAGACCTAAAATACAAACCATCAACGATATAACAGCTTCTTGTACTTATGACAGTTCCTTCCGTAATAACTTTGATGCGCAAACCAATAGTTATGCTTTGCTACTTACACAAAGAGGCATCGCCTTTCAAAATATATTCTTTGATAAGAATAAAAGGTTTTTTGATACAGAAATCATGCACCCAGTTTAAGAGTGAGATGCAATCCTTAAGAGTCTCTCTCTGGCATAGAAAGTATTCAGAAAGGAGGGATGTATTCTTACTCTCTCTTTTTTCAAATTATACATCAATTCTCCATAAGCTAGAGACTGTCACACCCTTAAACAAGCACCCTTAAACAAGCAGGGCGAAAAATCCCTATATTGCTCTATATAGATGTTGTTGCCATAATTCCACAAACTTACCTACAAAAAATATCTACAGACCCCTCACATCCTGGACATAAATTGTTTCAACTTCTACCCTCAAAACGATGTTATAGGGCATTGCACCCCAGAACAACTAGACACAAGGACTGTTTTTTCCTCTATGCCATCACTCTGCTAAAAAGCTAATTCCCACAACATTGTCAAACTATTTACTAAGACTGTATTACTATTATTTTTCTCATCCTTCCTATTTCCTTTTCTGCTTATGTCTATAACTTTGTTGCTTGTATCTTTATGATTTATATTGTTTATTAGTTTCTAGTATGATTTATGTTGATTGCTTATTTAGTATCTTATGACTATTACTGTGTTGTATTTTATGACTCATGATGAATGTATTTATGATTACTATAATCTTGATTTATTACTTATATATTTTATGTACACTGCAAACTTATACACCGAAGACAAATTCCTTGTGTGTCCAATCACACTTGACCAATAAAGAATTCTATTCTATTCTATTCTATTCTATTCTATTCTATTCTATTCTATTCTATTCTATTC
>JANHFL010002278.1:92829-103461 GCA_032468155.1 Oxyrhabdium leporinum
CTTATAAGCTGTAAACCGCCCCGAGTCTTCGGAATGGGGCGGTATATAAATGTAAAAATAAATAAATAAAATAAATTATTGGGTGGCCATTTGAGATGACAAAATGACCTCAGCACCATCTCTCAGGCCACTGGCTATATGGCAAGTGCTAGAAGTTGGAATAAAAATATCTACCATTGCTTTGATTTTGCTGGATGCCAGCCATGAACTCAAATGGCAAGGAAACTCTCACTCATTCCGTTCAGATACTTGGGGCAATAAAAGCACCATTTGAGAAGATTAATTTACTTCATTGCACATGGCGGCTAATACATGCAGTTTTTTTTCAGATCAGTAAACTGCAGGCAGAACTTCCTTTCCGTATTGGAAAGGAGCTGTTTTTTTTCCCTGATTCAAAGACCAAAATTGACATTGATCTGATGCTTGCTGCCATCTAGAGGTAACGTTTGCAGAAAAAACCTGCCTCAAAGAACAGAACAAATTGAATATTTATCAAGATGAGATGAACTCAGCAGGAAGTAAAGCTATATGGCACAGATCTGTCCTCTTAAATATTGTATGGGGCTGTGGACTTCACCAACGTATGTAGGGAAAGGAGAGAGGAGATGGATTGTGGTACTTGAAGTTGGCATTGTGAGAGGCATGGGTGGGCTTCAAAAATCTCATCAATGGGCTCGCTGTCTGGTTGCTGGGTGGGCATGGCCATGGTGGGCGTGTCTAAGTTGGCCTCCTGCACCTCGAGCCTCTGGGAGGGTGAAAACGGCCTCCCCTTGGCTCTGGATGCTCTCTGGAGGCTGGAAACGGGCCATTTTCAGCCTCCCCAAACTTTCAGGAGGCCCGTTTTTCACCCTTCCTGAGCCTCCATGCACGCCCTGATTTACCTGCATCCACAACGGGCCACATGGAGACTCCTGGGAAAGGCAGGAGCGGCGGGGCGGGGTGGGGTGGGCCAGCCAGGAGTGGGATTTGGGAGTTCAGCGCTCCCCGCAGACTCTTCACTGAGGGTCCACCCAAACCCCCAGCAGCCTACCCCTGGTAAGACTATATAAAACAGAAGTTACCTATACAGCACTGTAATGTGTTGATAGTGATGTCGGTATTCCTCAACTTATAACCATTCATTTAGTGACCATTTGAAGTTACAATAGCACTGAACAAAGTGACGTATGTCCATTTTTCACACTTACAACTGATGCATCATCCCCATGGTCACATCATCAAAATTCAGACGTTTGGCCACTGACTCATATTTATGACAGTTGTAGTGTCCCATAGTCACGTGATCATGTTTTGCATGCTTCTGACAAGCAAAGTCAAAGGGAAGCAAAGTTCACTTAACAACCATGTTGCTAACTTTACGATTGCAGTTACTCACTTAACAACTGTGGCAAGGAAAGTCATAAAAAATTCACTTAACAACTGTCTTGCTTAGCAACTAACATTTTGGGCTCAATTGTGGTCAAAAGTCAAGGACTACATATATTGTCTAGGCCAGTATTTCCCAAGGTCAACAGCTTTAAGATCTGTGGACTTCAACTCCCAAGAATCCCCAGCTAGCATGCTGGCTAGAAATCTTGGGAGTTGAAGTCCACATACCTTAAAGTTATTGACCTTGAGATACATTGGTCTAGACCAGGAGTGTCAAACTCTATTTCATGGAGGGCCACATCAGGGTTGTGTTTGACTTCAGGGCGGTGTGGCCAGCTTGACATCACTTGTGTCGGGGGCACCTGCGGTGGCCCGAGCGCTCTGCCAGCGAAAACAAGCTCCTGAGCTCCATTTTCAGCCGTGATGACCTCCTGCAGCCCTCTGCCAGCAAAAATGGAGCTGGCGGGTGCGTGCAGCCCTCCTGGGCCCCATTATCAGCCGTGACGGCCTCCTATAGCCCTCTGCCAGCTCCATTTTTGCTGGCAGAGGCACCATCAGCTGGTCCTTCGCTGTTTCCAGAGCGGTCCCGTGGGCCAGATCTAAGCACCAAGAAAGCCAGGGCCTTGAGTTTCACACCCCTGGTCTAAACCAAGGGTGTCAAACTCACCATGTCACATTGGCATCACGTGAAGTATTGCAATGTTTTTTCCCTTAGTGGAGCTGGGGTGGGCATGGCCTGTGCATGGCACATCTGGCCCACGAGCCGCCAATTTGACACTCCTGGTCTAGACTCTAGAAAATTCCAACACGGAGTATTCTGACAACTGTGGATTATTTCCCATACTGGAAAGCAATCATGGAAAAGGAAGGAAAAGGGAACGAACAATCCCCAAATAAACATGCCATGAATGGAAATATTTATAACTTTAGTGTTGATGTTTGGGATAGATGCCACGTTAAAGACAGTTCTGTATTCTCAACACCACTAATCCTTCGCATACTTTGCATTTTAGAGACTCTGTTTTTAGGCACAGATCTCATTCTGTCTGGGATCTTCTAGAACTCTGTTGGGGAGGGAGAGCCGCATAAATGATTCAATAAAGACTTGTCATCTTTTCCCCCCCTCAAGGGACATGCTGTATGAATAAAGTTTGCACTGTTTTACAAGCTGCTTGAATGCTGTGAATGCTTTCTTCCTCTCCCCCTCAAATAAATTATTTGACAAATCTCAGCATCGCTCATCCAATAATGTATTCATTGAACACTAGTTGACCTGCTCCGTTCTGCATCGGAATTAGAAGGTGAGATTTTCACAGCTCTCTGGAAGTAATTCAGCAAACTGGCTTCTGTATATCCCTCCTGACCCAGTTTTTTAAAGCCAATTATAGAATAGTGAAGCTGCAACAGAACCCCTGCAGCTAATGGGCCCGCCACGATGACAGGGACAATCAGAGAGATGTATCTACCAAGCTCCCTTCTACTGGCCTTCCTGATCTGAAAGGGTTTAAAAGGCAGAAAGCAAAGGGAAGGGTGCATAGCATTATCCTTTCAAACCAGGGAAGGCTCCTATCAACTGTTACTATCCAGTCTGAGAAAAAAAAACATGGGATGGGAGTTGCAGTCCAACTGATTTTAGAGATCCACATACAGTCCACTTCACTTCCTCAGGATTTGCAGGCCCTAGTAACCAGCCGCCATTATCACGATATTCTTGGGAAATATATAGTGTAGTAGTCTTCCCTTTGGACATGTGATGCAACACCCAGAAAAATACAGCATACTTCACTTAATCCTCCAAGGAAAGATTGAAGGCAAATGAGGTCCAGGCAAAAAAATATCATGGCTTCAAAATCTAAGGGATTGGTTTGGACAAAACTCAACAGCACTTTTTCATATGGCTGTTGATAAAAATAGGATTGTCAACGTCCGATGACGGATATGGCACAAGAAGAAGAAATAACCAGCATTGTTTTTACTTTGAACAATGCTCCATGCCAGTCATACGCTATATAATTTTGGAATGGAATGTGGTTATCCCATAGTGCCAGTTTTCTTGAGGGAAAAGAGATCAGATTTAAGGTTCCTTCCTGGTACCCTTATATGTTTTATAAATTTTAATGCAGGGAAGTCCATGAGTTTTTTTAGTAAAACCAGAGCTAACTGGAGGGTGGATGGGTGGGCCGGCAAGCAGACAGACAGACAGACAGACAGACAGACAGACAGACAGACAGACAGACAGACAGACAGAGAAATGTACGAACAGGATTCATATTAGCAACATTTAGTCTTCCCCAAAGACTTATAGGTGTTGCATTTTTCATCAGCTCTTTACATCAAAATTAACTCCAGGTAAACATCTGAAAATTATCTACCTCTACAAATACAGAGATCATCCTTGGAATAATTATTACAAGGTATTTAAAGGAATTCAAGCTACCTTTAAGACCACAAACATTACAAATATCTCCAAATGTCTAATATCCTCCAGGAAATATAATAAATGTATTCAATAACATCATCAAAACACTTTTACCAAGATTCATAATTCAACAAAGAGAATATAATTATCAATAATGTATACCATTTCCTCAGCATATGACAACAATTTGTGTTCCACACTAGTTGCCTTAATTCCCCAAATTCTGCCTTTCCAAGCTTCAGAATTTCCATAATATTGTCTTCATCTGTTCCCCAATCCATGAATTATTTTAGCAGTGTCTAAGGGCAGACTCAAGGTGTCTAAAAGATATTAAATGTTATCACCTTAAAGAGAAGTCAGAGAAATGCAATGACTATGAACAGAAGCAACAGAGTTAGGCTAGGAATGGGGACACAAATATCAAAATAACAGAATTGGAAGGGACCTTGGGGGGTCTTCTAGTCCAGCCCCCTGATGAGTCAGGAGACCCTATAAGATTCCAGACAAATGGTTGTCCAATCTCTTCTTAGAAATGTCCAGTGTTGGAACACCCACAATTTCTGGAAGCAAGTCATTCCACTAATTAATTGTTCTAACCTCCAAGCAAGTTTCTCCTTAGTTCTAGGTTGCTTCTCTCCTTGATTGGTTTCCATCCATTGCATTTTGTTTGCCTTCAGTGATTTGGAGAATAGGTTGACTCACTCTTCTTTGAGGCAGCCTCTCAAATATTGGAACACTGCAATCATGTCACCGCAGATGTCATGCTGGTGCAGTATCCTGTCAGCTCAAGTGTTAGCTAGAAAGGACTTCACCTTAGGAAACCTCTTTTGGAACTGTATGGCATAAAGAGTTTGGCATTTATGGTTTCCCAACGGGAAAAAAAAGGGATCTAACAAGTAAACATTCCTACAACTTTACGGCTGTGATCAATTCCATTCAGCTTCACTCTATTATGCTATTTTTAAACAAAATGAGACAGCAGTCTGTGGCAACGGAGTAATTTCACAACATGAACTTGTTAGCAGTTTCAATGTTTTTGACAGGATTATGGCAAGATATTTATGGGATGTTCCCACCCATCTATTAAAATAATTTGGGTGATTTTGTATAGTACAGTATGTTCTTTTCATGTTATAACATACTACCATCCTGTAAATCCCTGGCAACTTTGTTAGACTTGTGGACTTCAACTCCCAGAATTCCTTGGCCAGGATAGCTCTTGCAAAGTTGCCAAGATTGGAGGGTCTTGTTGCAAAGGACATTACCTCTTCAATAACCATGGTTTCTAATTGGCTATCAAGCTGTGATTTTGTGATTTCGAACACAGAATTATGTTCATGTTTAATATTGTGTCCACCCAACATTTCAAACTCCCAGAATAATTCCTGATCATCCCAATTCAGCTAAGGTACACAGATTGTGGAAATCTGTGTTAAGATAGCAGAGACTTCATTTCAAACAGAGAAGCTACAATCCAAACCAATATTAGCAAAACTGTGATATAGACCCTAAAACCTGAGAGCAATGGTGTCCAGCCTTGGCAACTTTAAGACTTGTGGACTTCAACTCCCACAATTCCCTAGCCAGCATGCCGGATTGAGGAATTCAGGGAGCTGAAGTTCACAAGTCTTAAAGCTACCCAGGTTGAACACCATACTTTAGAGAAATGTCAGTGGGGAGAGAATAACTCAGGATTCCCAGAATTTCCCACCACCACTGCCCCAAAATTTTAGGCAAGGCTTTATTAAGATTCAATGAGCCAAGACTTTATTAAGCAACATCTTCCATCTCTGAATCTTATAAGCATCATCAAATTTCATTGGAACAAAACGTCACCAGTTGATACCAAAACCACATTACAGCTTCCAGCAATATCTTTAGTTTCCAAATTAACTATTTCTCAGTGGAAAGCACAACAGGATGGATGGTTGGCTGGATATTAAAGTAAATGATGTGCCCTTGTAAGGACCCTTTTACTTAGCTGTGTCACTAATGAGTTGTCACAGCAATTGTTCACAAGTTTCTGAGGGTGAGAAATTGCTTTAACTGAACGCTTTAACTTTTCAGTGACCCTGGTTGGCCTGAATCCAACCCACGGAACAAATAATCAGATGTATCAATACTTTCAGTTAATTCATACAGGGAATATCACTAATCATTTGAAATATGATTCAAATAATCCTTTCAGTATTTAGAGTTTCTCTACACAGAGATGTTTAATGACCTATTAACTTCAAGAGAAAACAAGGGGTGGGTGGGAAATAGATTGACTTTGGATGTCTGAGAAGCAAGTTGGGACAGCTTCTGCCTTAGGCTTTCCCAAAACTTAAAAAATAAAAATCCTTGTGTCTACAAACTGTTAAGAATATTTTACCCTCAACTGACAAATTGACTTGTCTGGCTGACAATCCACTAGTGATTAACTATGGCCTCCAGGTGAATAGCTTCAGTGGCTGCAATGCAGGCAGAGTCAGCTGTAGACGGGGAAGCACGTAAAATGCAGGCAGTATTGTGATCTCACAGGATTTATTATTTATCAGTTTAGGTATCAAATTTACGTGCTGCTCATCGCGCGAGGTGATTCTGAGTGGCTTACAACAGGGGTCCCCAACCCCGGCCCATGACCGGGCTGTGGCCTATTTGGAATTGGGCCACAGGAGTGGCTGGTTGGAGTGTGTGCGCATATGCAGCTCAACTTGCAAGGGTTATTTTATTGCATTTATTGTGGCTTAAACACAATTTTATACACATCCGAAGAGTAAAAAGATCCATCTCCCAAAGACTCAGATAGGGATGGAGAGGGGAAATCTATGTGAGGAAATGTTTGTTAGAAATTCTAACCAGAGTTAGATCTTGCTTGTTGCTGCACAGACGAGCCAGATGAGCAAAGCTGGATTGGATCCCCCAGCATAGCTTAGTTTTAGTTTTTCATGACAAAAGCTATGTCAGAACGATCAAATGATCAGGCTGCTGATTCTCAGTTCACCAAAGTGCACAGCAGTTAGGATTGTTCTCTCTTCTTTTAATCTTCAGAGGTGCCTATATGTTGCGGTCCTCTAAAATATCTCCTGCTAAATCTCTTCCTGCATAGCTTCTTCTTTCCACTGCTTCCTACAGATATCTCCCCCCCTCTCTCTCTCTCCCTCCCCCTCTCTCTCTTTGATATCTGTTATTAGGAAGGTCCTAAAAAAAAAGAGCTGAGAATTTATGGGTCTCCAAGGATACCCAGTAGTGAAAGATGTTAAGCACTGCCATTCAGCAACATCTGGAGGGCTGCAAAATCTTTAAGATTAAAGAGGACCTGCCAAGTCAACCCAATGAGTTCAGAATGGAGAAAAGAAACTTCTTTTTCTCCCCTTTTCTCACACTTTGAGTATTATTTAAAAACCTCTCAATATATTACATTTTAGTTGATTTCCAAAGCACCTGAGGGCAGGAGAAGAAGTAACAGATGGAAACTTATCAAAGAAAGAACCAACCTAGAACTAAGGAGAAATTTCCTGACGGTGAGAACAATTAATTAGTGGAGCTTCTTGCCTCCAGTTGTAGGTGCTCCATCACTGGAGATTTTCAAGAAGAGATTGGGCAGTTATTTGTCCAGAATAGTATAGGGTCCCCTACTTGAGCAGAGGGTTGGACTAGAAGACCTCCAATGTCCCTTCCAACTCTATTATTCTGTAAGTTGGTGTTAGTTTTTAGCCCATCACTTTTGTTCTACAGGAGTAATGTATGTATTAGCAGCATCAGTGCTTACCTTTTTGACGGTAGAGTTGGGAAATGACCTTGAAGGAAACAGATAAGGACTACTACATTAGCAAAGAGGGCTAAAACATTCCTTAAGTCTTGGGAAACAAGATGGTATTCTGAAGACACTTGGTAGGTTCCACCACGATTCACTGGTATATAAGAAGAAGGGGAGATAAAGCAGAGTCAGTCAGGCTTGCAAGACTAATGTCAGCCCTTAAAGGTAGAGAAGGCTAGGAGGAAATCAACTCTATGGGAAGACTAGGACTGTATTCTATTGAGATGGGCTATAATAACAGAATATTGCAAGCTAGATTGTGCTTTATCTCCATTGTTTCCTATATACGATTGAATCAGAGAGGAGCCTGCCTAATTTCCTCTGAATATCATCTTGTTTTCCAAGACACAAAGTTCATCCCTCTTTCCTTAGGTAAGTGTGCTTTCCTATTTCCTTTAAAGTCATCTCCCTCATTCATCCACATCCCTGCACTGCCTTCCTTCTTTCCCAGTTGAGACTTTAAATCTGGATTCCGGTGTCAAAAAAGATAATTTAAAACTAAATGTCACCTTCAAGAAGGTTCTAACTTTAAAAGGCTCCTTGGAGAACAGCAGCATTCCAGACCAAAAACTGTTCTTCTGCTAACTTTGCTGCAGAATTTGGAGAAAATTATTCTTATTCCCCAAAATTAGATGACCCTGAAAATTTCAGAAGACTATGTAAGGTGAGCAGATTAAAATACAGTTGGCACCTCTAGGGTTTATTTATTGTACCCAAAGAGCAATTCAGACTCTACAATCATTTGAATTGTCCTTATCTTCTTTCTAATCTCAAATTGCATGAGAGGTGAAAAAGTTAATCTTATTTTTATAGGTGAAAATCAGTGTGTTAAAATAAATCTTAGGAACTATTACATTTGTAAACTGAAAAGAGTTGAGTGCCCTTTGGATGGATATCATGCTACCGAGGGAGAGGGTCATTTTCAATCAATCTGAAAAAAATGCATTATTAAGTTAAGCAAATGATCTTTCCTAGTATGCCTCAGAAGGGAGGAACTGATGGCAATTTCCGAGTAATTCTCCTGTTATTAAGGGTCATGCAAACACTCTTTGTTAAATGCAATAATTTGGACTTGTGGGTTCTATTTGTAATAATAAGGGTGACTTAAATTGCTCTTCTCTGCACTCTTTTCAGAGTCTCAACATCTTTTTTATAGTGTGATGACCAAAACTGGATGCAGTATGCTATGTATGGTCTTACTAAGGCTTTATAGAGTGGTATTAGTGTCTCACGTGATCTTGATTGTATCCCTCTGTTAATGCAACCTAGGATTGCATTGGCTTTTTTGGCTGCCGCCGCACACTGTTGGCTCATATTTAATTGGTTGTCCACTAAGACTCCAAGATCCCTCTCTTTGGCATGTGTGGCTTTACATTGACTTTGTTGACCCCTAGATGTCAATTCCCAAAATTAAGGCTTGTATAAGCATCCTGTTTGATACCATTGTCTACTCTATATTTCTTCTGCGACCTATTTTGGTAACCTTGAAAAGACATGACATTTTTCAGAGTGTTCTTTTTTACTTCCAGCCTACTTCCCTTGTACAAGTTGTAACTTGGTAGAGAAAATTTTATTGATATGCTCCAAGACATGATATTTAACTTACCAGGACTTATTGAAGGTAAGCTAATTTCTTCCTTTACGAAAAAAAGAAAACTGCCTTAAACTGAGACATGATATGGATCCATTCTAGTCCAGCATTCTCAAGTTTGGCTGGTAAGATTTGCCCAGAGTTTGACACAGTTTTCCAGCCCCACATTAAAATGTTCAGGGAAACATCTGCAACTTTTTGTCTACAGAGCCTGAGTTTCACTTCTATGCTATGTCCTTCCTTTGATAGAAGTTCCATTAGCAGCTTCTAAAAGAAGGGACAGAGAAGAAATGTCTATGAAGATTCTCAGTCATCCAGGTCACGATAGTCCCAAAGATGCTTTTGCAAATGGCAACTGGACTTTGTTTTTCTTTGTTCCTTCCTTCTGATGAACTGAAGAAGCTTCTTGGATGAGAAGCAAAACATCTTCAAGGAAAAACAAAGTCCAGTTGCCTTTTGGAAAAAACACAGAGAAGAAAGCACTTGACCCAAAACAGAGGCAGAAGGGGAGAAAGAAAAGAAACAAAATGCTATTTAATAGAAATCTCTAAAAGAGCATGGTGCTATCTGCAGTTAGTAGCAATCATGACATGATCACATTGTACAAACTCTCTATATGTTTTCCTTATATTCTCATCACCGAATCTATCAGACTCTGAAATTATGAAACTTGTACAGCAAGACACTCATAAATCAGAAATGAAATTCTCCCTCTATGGGACTTTTTAAACTGAAGTGGGACACCTGCGTCCTTCCAGATTACATTGTATCTCCGTTCCTACTTTCTCTGTGCTTTCCTTATGCTGTGGCTGCTGGAAGTTAGAATCCATATTTCCTAATTCTGTTATACCATTGGCACAAATTCATTGGCTGAGGTCTAACTGGAAGGCAAGGAGACAAGAAATAGAAAATGAAAATTTGGAGCAACTTATCTTCAGTTAAGAGTTATAAGAGAGATGTAGTGTTTTTTTACTGTCATGATAGCTCCAGAGAATCAGGGTTGTTAAATAAACTTTGGTGCCTCCTGCCAATTCTACAGATTCATTAAATCAAATTCATTTGTTTTAAACCCAGTTTTGTCTGTTTAATAAAAATCTCGAAGCGAGACTTCCGGTTTGACGTCGCTGCAAGGTTGGTGCAGGGGAGCGGGCTCTGCATCCCCATATCGAATCCTCTTCATCGGAGGGCCACCATAGAGGTGACATACAAAGGAGGGGCATCCTGCAGGTCGCAGAGAATGGCGGCCTACAAAGAAGACGAGGCAGCCATCTTGGCCAACGTGAAGCTGGGGCAACCGAAGAAACAAAGACTGTGCTGGAGCGGTGAAAGTAGACAGTGATTGGACTGGGTGAGGTGATTTCTTTTAAAGTTTGTTTAAGATTTACCCTAAAAGAAAATAAATCCGGAAAAAGAGACTCTTTGGATCATTTTAAAGCGGCGATTAGAGAGAAA
>JANHFL010002279.1:0-14369 GCA_032468155.1 Oxyrhabdium leporinum
TCATATTCTATACAATTGAATAGAAAACTCTTGATATTGCATGATATGGTGCAGCGTTAGAAGGTTACCAGCAGTTTTTCATTCAGTTGTTGTTTCCTGAGAAGCCTTATGTAATATAATCTCTGCTGGGCCCTTTGACAAATGCTGCAATGGAAGCACCCGGTCAGGTCCTCTTTTATGATAATAAGAAATGGTATGTTAATGAGGATTTGGAGTGGGAGGTGCTAAAACCCACATCGTCTGTGGCTTGTTGAATTGAAGCCTTCCCCATCCAGATCTGCATAGCCATCAGAACTGAACAGCATCACCTGGACAATCTGAAGCAGAGATATATAAGTGAGTGTCATCAACATATAGATGATACCAAAACCTGTGTCAGTGGATGATTCTGTCAAGGGTTCTGGCCAGATGCAGTAAGAAGGTTGAGTCTTGTAGCATTCTGCAAGGGGAAGTTAGGGCTAGATCTCTCCATCCTCTCATCAACATCACCTGATCTTGAAGGAAGGAGAACCATTGTATAACCATGCCTCCTGCTCCTATCCCCTTCAGCTGGCTCAAAAGAATACTGTGATCAATGGTACTGAAAACCACTGAAAGATCAAGGAGGACTATCAGATGCACTATCCCCAATGTAATGTACCAAAGGTCATTCACAAGCATAATCACTGCTATCTCAATACTATGACCCAGCCTGAAACCTGACTGGAATGGATGAATACAATCTGTTTCTTCCAGAGCTTTTTAGAGCAGTAAGTCTACCACCTTCCTCCAAAATGCAAGAGTAGACTATGGATGAAATCTGTCCAGAACTGTTGGATTTAACAATGGCTTGATGAGGGACAGACCGCTGCCTCCTTTAAGGCAGGCTGAACTGTCTTCTCCCACAAGGAAGTGTTTACAACAATTTGAATTTCAGCTATTGGTCACCTCCCAGGAGGATTTAACTGACCAGAACTAACATGGATTTAACACAGAATTAAATGCCTCAAGAACATTGTCAACTGCCTTAGAACTAAAGATTCAATTCTCTTCAGATAACAGAACAAGACTGAACCTCAATCAATTCCATATTATTTGCATAGCCAGAATTCAGCTCCAAGTGAATCTAAACAATTTAACCCAAAATAATCCTGGAATAATCCTCAATCTAACCTAAAAAAGACCAAGTCAACCAAAAGAGGGTCACCCGTCAGCTCTCTACAAGTGCATTAATTAAATTTTGTTGCCCTTATTAACACAGTTAATCCTCAACAAAGTCATGCTCAGTTTTTGTCTTCTTGCAGTGGTGCTGTAGGTGTTAGCGTATTGTATAAGAAAGGTTATAGTAAAGATTGAGCTCAAGCAAAATGAAGCATCAGGACTTCGCTTTCTTAGGAGGGATGATGTCACCATGATGACCTCCCTGCTTCTCTACAGGCTTCTTTGTGTTTTCTGCTCTTTAAGCTGCACTCTTCAAAATTGCCACATAGGGCAAAATGAAATTTTCCGATAGCAGTATATGATGAGTTGTCCCTTCTTCATCAGAAAGCATCTGGGATTTGGACTTGAATAGTCAATTAAGGCCCATTAGCTGTACTAAAGATATGCTCTTGATGAAGGTGTATAATATTACTATAGATGGATGAATTGTGATCCAGGATATACTGTGTAGAGCCCTGAACTCACTGGAACCTCTTTTGGCATACACAGGCGTTTGATCATGCTATGAGCTGAATGCAATGCTTTGAACATAAAAGTATGCATGACACGCAAAGAACAGCAGCTCAGCTCATCCACATGTCAAATGTATATTGCAAAGGTATTGGGAAGCTGGACTTCAGATGTGGAAGACAAAAATATTACAGCAAATCTTGATTTGCATATATGTCTATACATATCTTAAAAGGATTGAAACAAGGCGGGTGAAAACAAGCCACAAGATAGGATGTTATCAAAATGGTTGTGACTGAAAAGATCCTCTGTGATTTATGCGATGAACCTAGAAAGGCATCTGATGTGAAGTCAACAACTGAAGGGCAATGCATAATTCAGCACCTAAATCCATCACATCATCTCCCTGACCATGTTATTACTATTTTTTTTTACGTAATTGCAAAGTGAAATATAAATTGATGTCATAAATAAAAACCATGTCATTTGTCTTGAAATGTGCTTTTAAGAATTATGGGCCTATTCCTCCTTTTTCCTTTTGGAGAACAATGTGATCTTACTGTATGCAAATGGATGGGGGGAGGGGAGGGGACAAGACACGAAAAAAGGTGCCTGATGTTTGATTAGTATCCTTGATAGGAAAGGAGAGATCTGTGCTGTATAGGGATTGTGACATCCCTCATAGAAAGTGGGACGGAGAAAGAAATGGAGCTGAAATGCTGCTTTAGAGCACTTTATCCAGTTTTCTTCGCTTCTGTAATTCACCAGAGTAAAATGTGCACTGCATAGCAGTGCAGTAAGATCATATATGACAAAATAGTCCTTTTGATATCCAGATCCAAAGCCATTCAGGATTAAAAGCTGCTGACAGTTTAAACAATGCCCAAAAGCAGATGGAAAGCCAGTGTAATTGTTCAAAAATGAGCATCAAATAGCCAATACAACGGTTGAAAAATGAGCATCACACACAGGCCAGTTCTAATTTGTGTTACGTGTCTAGTATCTGACCAATTAAAACTCCCAAATAGTGTTGGCTACCCAGTTCTGTTTATTACTTTTCTAGTTGTGGTCTGATCCATGCAAATAGCAGATGAGAGCATAACTTTATTACTTTTCAGAAAAGGAAGCTGTAACTTTGATCCGTGTTATTTTCACAGGCGTTATTGCATTCCTTCTGATTTTTTTAAAATTCCACTCTCCCACTCCTAAATCTGGAACAAATCCAAATTTGTTGTTGTATGCTATGATACAATTGAGCTCTTTTCCAAAAGGAGATAAATATCAAATTCTATTGAAAATCAAAGTTTGCTGTTGAGAGTTTCAAAAGTGCAAAGTTAGGGGTTCTGGGTAACAACATACGATCTCATGGCAGGGGTTGACCTTTTTTGCTCATACTTCTGAACTGAAACCTACTTTTATGGCTCCCCATAACAGTTTGTTTGGAGATACGTTTTTCTTTTATTTATTCTCTACTGGATCAAAGTGCATGTGAAATCCATTGTTTAATCTGAAATCCATAACTATTAAAATGTGGGTATTTTCTTCATTTTGTTGTTACTGTGTTTCTTCTTCTTTCAGTGGGTTCCAACAATCAATTATCTGTTCTTCACTTTGTCCTTCAGCCCCTGAACACAGCGCACATGTGTGCAAATGCCATATCTCTACAGAATTCTGACTCAACAATACAAGCTTTGGAGGTGAAAAAAAATATGAATGCGATCTGTGAATTGAATTGGCAGTGCCACCAGATTAGACGAAATGCTCAACAATGCCTGGGATGGGCCATTTTAATATCTAAAGATGATTGCTTTTAGGAAGGAGACAATGGCTTTAGCACAGAGGTGACAAAAGATATTCTTTCCCCTTTCCCTCTTGGTAAACAAACTTCTTGCATAAATGAAATGAAACTGTATTAGTGAAAAGTGATCAGAAAGAAAAGAGATGATCCTATCATCTTCCTGTTGCTAGGGTAAAAAACATTTGCAGCCAGAGAAGAGATGCTGCCAGAACCTAGCTTTGCAGTCTGTGGATAAATTTGTTCTACATTCCAACGTGGTTGACCAAGGTTGGAGAGCGCAGAATTACTATCACCTATGTTATGGTAGACTTGATAAGAAAAGTTTTAAAAAGATAAATTGGTGGACTACAATTGGGTTGTTAAATTTTGGACAGCATGGTAACTCAGCTTTTCCATAGTCAATGGCCACCACACTCAAAAGTGGGCAAGACCAGGGAAGGTGTTTCAGGAATTTTAAGAGTAAAAAGGGTGTCTTAAGAGTCTGAGATAAAACATCATGTTGAGCATAAGAATGGCCTTGGTTGAGACTTATCTTAGTCCAGAATTTTGTTTATCACATTGGCCAATCAGATTATTCTGTTCAGGCACTAGGCGGGCATAAAATTATTTGCTTTTATTCTTTCCATGCAACTTTGTATAAAGAATGTTAGCGATGACACTGAATCTTCAAGATCAAATGTCAGCAAGAAACCATCTGAGTTGCTTCTTAAATCTTTCATAATCCTGTCTACAGTTCAAAAAGGGTTGTAGTCACTATGGAGATCCAGGGCAGAAAACAGTTTACACCAAAGTTTCAGGGAAGAAAAGGAGAAATGATTCCATTTGCCACTTGACTATTTAATGGGTGTTCATATTAAATTAGAGTTAAAACGAGCCATTTAGCAATGACACCATTGCTTTGAGAGCTACACTAATTAACTGTTTGATTTTGGGTGTTTCTTTTCCTGAGCAGTAGACTAGCTTTTGTACTATATTCTGTTGCCTTCAATAGGAGATTACTTAATGTCTTTTCTTTTCAGTCATCAAAATGGTGAATTCAGCATATCCTAAGCAATATACTAACCATGATACTTTGGATCAGCTGAATTTTGTTTATTTTTCAGTAGCAGGACTATTTAGAGTATGTTGCATTTCTCCAAATATGCATTAAAGTATTGTCTTTGTGAAGAAATATTGATAGTTCTGCAGGATCACGCTTGACCAACCCCCAAACTCGATTTTAGAGATTTGGTGTAGAACCTGAATAGCAAAGCTGAATCTTTGGACATAATCCTATCCAAACATGCAGAGTTATTATTTTCCAATCTTCATTTCAATATCATAGAATGTGATATTTTTCCTCTCTTACTCTTCATGGTAATTTCATAAAGTTGCTTTGACTTTAACATCCAAGAGAAATTATCTTTCCTTGCAAAGATTTCTCTTAATCCAGAAAACCATACCCAATTTTATTTTTCCCCACGATATTGGTCCAATTAGTTCCTATTGTGGCTTTTGTGCCAAGATGTCTAAAGAGATCATTGATTCTCAAAGATCTCTTTATTTAGTAAAGGATATGTAGTTAAGGGAATAAGTATGTGTCCATGTACACACAGAGAGAGAATGATAGCCACACAGAGTAAATTTGCTCATATACCTAACCACATGCAAATTTTCCCATGGATATTGACCAACCCTTCATTCAATTTTCATTTCTTATTTTCAACCAATTTAGCCTCAAATATACCATCTTTCATACCTCACAATGGAGAGATCAATTTCTTGAGAAACTTGAATCATAACCCCTTTCCCACAGTGGAGAAAGAGGAGATAGTGTTAGTGATATAAAAATGAGGTTTCCTTAAGTTCTCTATGAAAAAAAAATGCCTTAAGAAATTAAAAATAAGGCAAATAACTACTAAAGCTGTTGGACTACTACTGTGTCAAGTAGATGGGACAATTTATAAATTCAAACAGAAAGTAATTATTTAATATCAAATAAAATGGGAGTTCTTAAATATTTCATTTCAGTATTTAAAATGATGCCATTGACAGATGTATAAATGAGTAAAACTGAAAGTAAAAGTGGAAAAAATAAGAAATTATGAGAAAACATAATTATCTGATTATGCCTGTCTTTATTTGCTTCATATTGTGTTGTCTTAAACAAGTTCTGATCCTATGACTTGATTTTACATCTTCTATTGAAATGGACTATTAGTTCTTTAGATGTTGCTTTATGAACATCTTCAGATTTCTATATCATTGCTACAGCTGTAAAATTTGGCCCCAAACAAGCCAGAATGGTCATATTTGCATGATGGGAACAATGGCCAACTATACTGAGCAATCTATCCCCAAAATCAGCACCAGTCCAATGTAACTCTGTTTCATTAATATGCACATGAAAATCTAATTTATTGTTGATGATTCCCTATGCTTTATTGCACCAAACCCAGACTTAAGGAAGACTCAATATCATTTTGGGAGAGGGTCTTTATTCTATAATGTTATGCTTGAGAAAGCCATCTGCTAAATTCCAGAAAGATCTTTATCTTTCAAATCACTGTACTTTGCTGTAAGAAGCCTACATATGTTTATGATTTTCCTCTATTTCTACATATTCATATGTATCTTTTTCTGTGTGTGTTTCAATTGATTCATAAAATTTCCCAAATAATCTGTGCATAATACAATTTTATATGTGTATAGTTAGATGTAACAAATTTGCCTTCAGGTAAATAACTAAGAAATTACAAAAAAAAAAAAGTGCCAGCTCAAAAACTTGACTCTATTGATGTATAGGTGATTGTATGTATGTAATTTTCTTGCCTTGTCTTGACAAACATATGCTAGCCAACTTTCATGCCTAAAGCAGGACTAGAACTCACACTCCCCCAGTTTCTAGCCTGGTTCCTTAACAACTTGATTAAATTGCTTTTCAAATAGCAATAAACCATTCATTTAGTGCCCATTCAAAGTTTACAACAACACTGAAAAAGTGTTGTATAACTGTTTTTCCACAATTACAAAATCCCCCTGGCCAAAATTGGATGCTTGGCAATTGGCATTTACTTATGACAGTCACAGTATTCCAGGGTTATGTGATCTGACAAACAAAGTCAATTGGGGAAGGCAGATTCACTTAATAACCGTATTACTAACTTAACACCTGCAGTAATGCACTTAATAATTGTGGCAAAAAGGATTGTGAAATGGGACAAAGCTCACTTAACAATTGTCTTGCTTCGCAAAGGAACTTTTGGGTACAATTGTGGTTGTAAATTGAGGACTACCTATATTCCATATGCTTATATGCTTATTACATACTTCCGGACCTAACCAGAGAAAAGTTTTGTTTCCTGAATCATATCACTTATCCAGTAACAGTTACAATTGTTTAAAGTCAGGGGTGTCAAACTTCCAGTCCACAGGCTGGGTGCATCATATGCTGGCCCCACCTCCCAATTTAGCACAGGGGAAAAAAGTCCCGATACGTCACATGACACCGCCGTGACGAGGTGAGTTTAACACCCCTGATTTAAGTGAACCAACACATGGTTTCTGATGATTGTTAACTTGAAAGTTAGACATCAAATATGTGGTTGGAAAGTAAGGATAAGAAGTTACCAAATGAATTATGGAATACTTTAAATATAAAATTTAAATTGTTAATATGATTGTCTTAATTTTCTATATGTGATTTCTAAACTCTATTTTATTATATTGAAAAGAAAATGTAGCATGTGAAGCATGAGTCAACGTTATTTAAAATGCTTATTTCATTAAAAATAGTTATAGAAGCTGAAGAAAATCACAATATTTTTTATATGGCTGAAACCTTTATGTTTCACTGGAATAAATGTTAAGGACTTAATAGTCTCCTTGAAATTCAGTACATACTGCTAAACTTAAAAGCATATAATGGGATTAAAAAATTGCTTAGTGTATTATTACTAAGGATTTTATGTACCAGTTTCCACTATTTCTAAGGATCTAGATTTTTCCCTCTACTTCATTCTGATTTCTATTTCTTTTTTTAAAAAAAATATTTGATTATGTACCATCATGTTGTTGTTGTTGACTCTTAGAGACAACATGAATAGACATTCTAAAAAAAATTATTACTAAAGCGTAAAGTGTTTGCTGTAGTTTTCTAAGGCAAAATAAAATTGTAAGAGGGTAAAGATAATTATGTCTTCAGTTTATAGGAATAGTGCCTGCAAATGCATGCATTTTTCTAGCCTCATTCTCACCTGATTGTTAGTCAGCTCAATAAATTTGGAGCAAATAGACATGTCAGCTGAGTCTTATTTCAAGTCATGTCATATTTTTAAAAAGTTAAGAATGGTATAACTCAATATAAAAGGTAGGTGGGAACGGGCTAATTCAAACCAGGAATTGCTCCTACATTTTTTTTTTCTGATGTTTAATTTTATACAATCTTTCTAGAGGAAATGACATTGTTATTTGCCTGATATCTATTGTATACTATGGTCATTTTTATAAGCTCAGATTTATTTCCCGTTCTGTCTGCCCCAGTGCAGCACTGGGGACAAAATTGGTCATTCAGTATTAATTATAAGTCTGGCTTGCTAATCATTAACAAATATCAGTGTTTTTCAACTTGGGAGGGGGGACGTTTCATTGTGAAACTGTAAGCAGATTGAGAAAACACAACTTGATGCTTGTGAGTTGTATCTTGCTGTATGGTTGTGGGTATTATTTTTGTATATCGCCCAGTGTCTTTGGAGTGAGGTGGTTTGTAAATCAAATTGTATGCTTTGCTAATGTCAAATGTCTACTCTAATCTTTCTGATCTGATGATGTCTTCAAAGGGAAAAATGAATATAAAGTTCATAATGCCAAGAAAAACAATTGACTCTACCACCTGTTCAGTCAGGGAATGAATGAGTGAAATGTGATGGAACAATGAATTGCTTTATTTAACAGGGCTTCCGGCCTCTGAAGACATTATTAAAGTGTGTTGGCTAGTTTAACAGCTCATACCCACCATCTTACCTTCTCACCCCAAATACTTTCATTATTTTTTTATTGATTTCTGCCTAGCTAGGCTACATGTTCTGCTGCCTGGATTATAATCACTTTCAAGAGAGTTATCAGTGTAAACGTTGCTTTTTACTCAAGCACAAAGGATGCACTAATTAAAAACGTTAAGAAATGTTAAGAATTAAGATGTATTCATCACGTTAGAATACAAACAGTCATACAAATATTTGTACAAAGGACGGTTGAAAAAGAAACAGCTACATATCTTACTTGATAATATGAGAGCAATAAAAAGTTGCAGTTCAACAAAAATATTTTCCTACTTCGAATTTCAGCGAAATATTTTCCTATTTCCAACCAAGGAAATGTGTTTAACTGTATAATTCAACTTTCTCTTTCCAGGAGATTAGGGGCAGGGGGAGGAGTATATTTTAAAAAAACACCTTTCAATCTTCAGGATAACACACAAAATCTACTTCATTTGCTCATCTCATGCATTGCTTCAGTCTATATGTTGAGGTGTTTCTGCAATTCGCTGAATCTTGGTGCGCCGATTTAGAATCTGGGCCCATGACTTGATTGAACTTATAATTTTGTAGATCCCACACCATATTAAGATTGATGTTACCTGAGTTTGTAATATATCTTTCAAACTATCTATATTATTTTTAGTAAATGATATAATAAGTAAACCTTCACTTCCTTCAAGTATATTAGAATATGATGCAAGTAATAGCTTAAATTGAATGAAACCGACATCCATCTCATTGTCCCAAAGGTGCTTTTTCATGGGGAAACTGGACTTTCTGGTTTTTCTTTGAAGACATTTCGCTTCTCATCCAAGAAACTTCTCCACAGACATGTGAACTCTTGTGAACTCATGATGAATGATGCATTTGACCGCTCCCTTGGGCTCAGCCTAGTCATCTCCTACAGTTATAGGACTTTTATTCTGCTAGATAGGAGTCACAGAGAGACTGACCAAGCTAAAGGGAGAAGTCAAGTGTGGTATTAGTCTGGAGTCTTTACATAGGCACAAGACAGTAAGCTCTGACCCCACCCCATCCCCTTGAATGCCATTGAACTTTATCTAGCCTGGCTCAGGTGCAGACTGCCAGTCTGGGAAGATTGCTATGAAACAAGCATTGAACAATAAAATAACTAATTTGAACTCTTCACATGTGGGCCTGGTTTTTCACACCTGATAATGCAATACATTATTTCTGGGGTTTTTTTTCTTCCTAAAAATGATTGCTCAATAAATATGGTTATTCTTTCTGTGTTAGTACTCTTGCCTTCCCCTGTAGATGAGCCTCCTTGATTTCACTTTCCTTTCTGATTTGTTTTTAGAACTTCTGATAATCTTAACATTATACATTCATGAAACATGAGCACGGATGAAAATTTGGCTTTGCCTATTTGTATGTATGTATATATATAATTATTTATACACAGCTTGCTAAATATTGGACAGGAGTTAAATAATGAGGAAACTTGAATCATGAACTTAAGTTATTTTCTTGAATATATATATTTTTCTTGATGCTTTATGAAAAACTGCATTTGAAATGGATGGGAGTTTCAAAAGCAATCCGCAATGTGACAAGCCCTGTAAAGGGAAAAGCTGAAAAAATAAACTGCTAAAAAAGTAAGTAAATATAAGAGTTAATACTACCATCAGTACCACCGGGACTGAATTAACAAGAGCTAAAAATGCTAGGAAAATAAAAAAGACATCTCCTGGAGCTAAAAAGAAAGCAGTGTGTATGTCAAGTGACGTTTATTATGGAGATCATTCCAATAATCTGGGAGGGTGAACAGGCCCTCTTTCTCATACCCTCTTCCACAGGTCTCACATAAAGGTTCAGCCTTTACTGATGACTGTTAAGGAAAGTAAAGGAGAAATTATTGGTTTTGTTTTGGAAATTAGAAATAAATTGGAAGCCTGTTTAAGTAAGTTGTGTCAATAATCCATTGTCTGTTGAACACTCATGGAAGCATATCTAGAACATTCATCTGTACTAGCTATCAAAAAACAAACTTCATACTATCATATGTGGTGGAGTTGCCCAAAAGCCAAAATATATTGGACCAAAATATATACATGGTTGGAAAAAAAATGATAAAACAGCATATCGATCTAAAACCAGAAATAGTTTTATTGGGGATCCTACCCGAAGAATATAGTAAGGAAAATGTATATGTAGTTATTCATATATTAACCACTGCTAGAATTGTATTTGCACAAAACTGGAAGAGTAAAGAAACACCTACAGATGAGAATGGGATTAGGAAAATATTAGAATGTGCGGAAATGAATAGATTGACGTTGGCAATTAAGGAGAAAAAGCAAACTGAATACTATATGGTATGGAATCTATTTTATCAATGGTTAAATAATAAAAATGGAAGTTAGAAATAGGGAAATAAAATGAAGAAAAATATTATGACTAGTATGCAGAATAATATCACTATATTAACATTGTAGAATTAATATATGGAATATTACTATGTTAAATATGGCAGAATTAGTATCAATGTAATGAAGGACGCTGTAACTTTGATTACTGTTATACAAAAATACTTGTACCCAGACAGCACACTGTTCTATTGAAGATGGAATGATTATATTAAAAATAAAAAACTTTAAAAAACAAACAA
This sequence comes from Oxyrhabdium leporinum, assembly GCA_032468155.1. Lineage (NCBI taxonomy): Eukaryota > Metazoa > Chordata > Lepidosauria > Squamata > Cyclocoridae > Oxyrhabdium > Oxyrhabdium leporinum. The sequence continues at coordinate 11,099 of JANHFL010002279.1, forward strand.
TAAACCAAACTTCTCTCGACTTCTCAACCTCTCGACCTCCCTCTCTCCCGACCTCTATCTCTATGATCTCTACCTCATCTCTGTCTCTGTCTCTATCTTATCTATATTTCTATATTTATCTCTATTATCTTTATTATCTCTACATCTCTATCTCTATATCTTTCAGATGCAGTGGTTGTAGAAAGGTGAATAAATTATTTTAAAGAATTAAAGGCTTTTTAAAAAAGAGTTTAATGTTATCCACAAGCTCTTTTAAAGAATTTAAGTGGATATGGGATCTTAATCTCCATCAATTAATATGCAATACTGGAACAATTTTTCCAAATCCTTTAGTAGGATTTATCTTACTACTTCATTCCCCAATTGATCAGAAAGACTTTCATGAAAGTGGTCAGTCATGACAGGATCATTCCAAAGATGATGTCTGATTTTCTGCAATTGGAAATCAGCTATGTACATGTGAAGTTGACAATATTCTTGCTTTAGCTTATTAATCTCCTGATTTGTAGTTGCTGATATGATTGAATCATCAAAAGCAGCTCTAAATTTCTGCATGAAGTTCTAGAAATTATCTATCATTGCTCTCAGTGAATAGGATGATCCATTTAACTGCCTTTAAGACTAGGAACAAAGACAAGCGTAGTCCAATTTATAGGAAATGTTGCTGGTTGGCTCGCCATAAACTATACACATAGCAATTCTGATGCTCACAACTACATTGATACAATGAGTCAAGACAAACACAAACATCCAAACCTCTGTGATAGACTTCCAGGACAACAAAATAATACTGGTTGTGCAGCAACCTTGTCCCTCATGCTGGGATGGCTATATTGTGGCATTTTGCAGGCTTGTTAGCTATGGATCTAACTGCTTTTGATACTTCAACAATACTTCGTACTTGGTACACATTCCATTGTGCCTTTAGGATCAGTAGCCATATTATAGATTTAGAAGACAAAGTACGATGTCTCTCTGGTGAAAGTGTTGGATGCTTTCCAGAATAATGTCAGTTTTTTGGCTGTCAAAGTTGAAAATCAGGCATGGCAGGGATTCCAGGAGTACTCTTTATTGTTGTGGGATGAAATATCAAACTCTTGGAAGCTTTTCAGAGTTTCTCTCTACCCCATTTTATACCAAACAAAATCAAGGCAGGATTATTTTGAGTTTCTTTCTCACTCTCTCCACTTTCTCTGGACTGAGTTACCTTTTCTCTACCCTTAATGGCTCATTGCTCTCTGTCCCCTACTTTCTAAAGTGAAATCTATGTTCTTTCACACTGGAACAAAGTCTGAAAAAAATCCTGTTTAACTGGAAAAGCAGTTCATTGGATTACTAGATATGTGCCACTCAATGGTCAGCTATTGCAGAATTCCAACTAATGTATTTTGTATTATTGGAGCATCGTTAGTGGAACTAGATCAAGCAGGATGTAACACACACACCAAACTGCACTGAAAAGAAAAGTCCAGGATTCTGGGATTGAATTAAGACAAACCCCAGTAATCTCTGAAAAAAACCACAGCTGTCATAAAAGAAGGAGTTAGGGAAACAGTGCTATCCCTCAGGGGCATGGGCGGCTGTTGTGCCAAATGCCAGTTGTCTTCAAACCTAGGCTGAAGCCATAAAGTATGAAATATAATGAATAAAAGTTGATATTCACCCATGTGGAGCTGTCAACCAATGAAACAAATAATAACTGGCAGATGGTATTTAGGTGCTAGGAGATACAGAAATTGTTTCTTCCAATATGTGAAGAACTCATTTTTTTTATCTTTTTCTTGTTAGGTGAAATTCATGGAACCCCTGCTCTCCCAAAATACAATTGATTTATGAGAGAAGCTGATACCAAATCCTTGGCACAGTATTGAAGCAATGCAAACACAAACATAAGTATGCAGTCTATCTACTGACTTGATTTTACATTCTCAATCCCTGCTAATTGAAATAATTAAATGTTACCTCGCAACTTTCCAGCTACATATAGCATTTCACGATAGGAATGGGAGTTTTAAAGGAAATTAGGCAACCTGTGGCCTATTGCGTGATCATTTCAGAAATATTTCCTTACCTAAACTGAGAAACAGAATGACCATGGGTGGGCAAAAAAGTAGTGGGAGTAGGAGTAGCAGGATCAAAGTCCAGGGCAAGAATACCAGACAGAATCTCACACTAGAACCAGCATGTACACAAGTCAGAGACCCCCAAGCCCCACCAATTACCCTACAAAAAAGTCTCTGCACCCCATCTTGTGTGCAGCCTACCCCCAAGAACAAACTTCTTTAATAAATCTCCTTTTCTCACAGTATATCTGGATTTCATTTTGATTTGTTCTTGCGTAACCCCAGCTTGACTTGGAACCCCAAATTATTCTTAAAACGAGCTAGCAAGGAGTGTTGGAAATAAAGCTCATGTGACCACAGAGATGCAGTAGCACAGCTTTTGGACATATTTTGGTTACATATTATTGACATATATTGATTCAAAAAATTGTTGACCTATTATGTACCTCAATGACTCTCAGATAGAGTAATATTGACCAGATGGCTGCAAGGAATAGAAATCCTTCTATTCTCTACCGTTCAGTCTGAACTGAAGAAGCTTCTTGAATGAGAAGTGAAGCATCTTTAAGGAAAAACAAAGAAAGTCCAGTTGCCTTTTGAAAAAACATCTTTGGGACAACCATGACCTGGATGACTGAGAATCTCCATAGATACCTATTATCTACTGTTTTGTCCAATTGAAACAAACAGTCACAAGCATCTTAATAGTATAGAGATCAAACTGTGCGAAGTCTAAACAGATTGATTACTGCTAAGAATTTATGCATTAAAACAAACAAACAAACCGCTAAACATAACATTTGATACAGTACCATTGTGCTTTTTCAAACCTGTCACCAAAAACAAAAGAATTATTTGTTTTCTTTCTTTCTTTCTTCTCAGCAGTAAATGAACAACTTATGAATCTCTCAGCACTTTCTGTTGGCATGAGTGAAAGAAAATATTTGTTCATTTTTATGAATCTCAGCCTCTTGATATTCATAGCAAACAGACCGATGGCCCTTCAGTCTCCTGACAGTCCTGGTAAACAGACAAGTCTTTCAGTAAATGAGGATCATCCTAGCAGAAAGCATCAGGTTACAAATATTCAAGGGCACAGAGCTAAGCTGTTGCATTGAAAGGACTGAAGTGCTCTCTCTCTCTCTCTCTCTCTCTCTCTCTCTCTCTCTCTCACACACACACACACACACACACACACACACACACAC
>JANHFL010002279.1:14469-31288 GCA_032468155.1 Oxyrhabdium leporinum
TCTCTCTCTCTCTCTCTCTCTCTCTCTCTCTCTCACACACACACACACACACACACACACACACACACACACACTTAATTCTAGAGTGGCGGTATTAATCTGGTAGGGTATAAATGGTCAGCAGGTACAGTATTTGACCCACAACCCCTAGTTAAGGGGACAAGTAATCTGAAATGACATTTAACAAAGTACATCTCTTGCTCTGTCAATTATCATTTGAATATATATTGTTGTATGCAGGAATTCCCAATACCATACAATAAGGATACAATGATTAAAAAGCGAAGGCCCTGCTTTCATTAAAGTCGCATAATTTCCGTGGCCTCTCCAGCCAACCTCTCCTTTTCCCCCCCTATTCTAACTGCTTTATTTATAATTATTGCAATGGTTTTATTTCATTCTAGAACCATTTTTGTAATGTATTTATTGATATTATTTATTCATTAGATTTCTTTCTGTTCTTTTCACACTCATAATTGAAATATATGCATAAATTGGCACCTTAAGTACGGATTGAAAAATAATTTCACCATGAATCCATGGAAATAAATTGTGCATGTTTGCTTTAGTGGTGAATCAATAATAGGATAAATACAAGTTACAATAAAATCTGGCTTTTTCCCTAGGGGGAAAAAAAAACATTGGGAAAGGACAGGAGTTCCACTTTTTCTTAAATTTTCTGAGATGGTGAAGCTAAACAAAACCCAGCTTCACTTGCAGAAGTACTAGGTACCTTTCGGTATGTTTGATTGTACAGTAGCAACTACCTTTTAAATTCCATTATAATTATTTTTATGATGCTTTGGTTATTTTGATCCTAAACATTTGAACAGTAGAAAAGAAGGGAAGTTTTCAATTTTATCCTAGAAATCAAGCCTTATCTTTGCTTATAACAGTATTGGTTTCTTTTGATTTCAATTACTTTATTTTTCTAGAACTTTTATCTAAAACTATTGTTTTGAGAGCATTTCCTTTTGTAGACTCAGGTTCTCTGTATTCTCCTTGACTGTTCTGAGTTTTCTAAATTCCTTATACAGTTTTTGTAATAATCAGAATGGAGATAACCAGATCAAATTTCATTTGTTTGTTCTGCAAATAATCTACATATGACTGCTGCCACCAAAATCCCCAATTGAATCTATTGGTCTTTCTATCTAACATTTAAAAAATGGTGAACTTGAACTTGTGTATTCCCACCCACCCTCTTCTTTCTGATCCGTCCAGGGGGAAATTATTCAAATTGAATTTTAGATTATTTACACTTTAATGTATTTTTGAATTCTAAACAGGAGTAAATTCTCATAATAACTTGTTAAAACAATCCATCTTAATAACTGGCTGCCCAGATTCATTTGGCTGAGTAGGATGGCTATAGAAATTGAATAAACGAACAAACTATGGTTTGGAATTGTTTTCCTTTAATGCATTTTATTTCAGTAGATCATTTTCCATGGTAATAATATCACTCAACATTTGTTAATGCTTATGTGTTGCAAGTTACCTTGACCACAGAGCATGTTGGACAATCTAGATGGCAGCTTAGAGTCCTATATTTTATTAACAAATCATGATTAAACATTGCTCCAAAACATAGGTATTATTCCATAAGAATAGATAAATTATTTACACAATTAAGGATTTATTTGCCCATTGGTAGGATTTTCATCATTTGCAGAGTGCTGCAAGTGAGTAATGTATAAAATAAGTAATGTGCAACAACTTCAACTTAAAATCAATTGTACAAATATGGCTTAAAGCTAGAATGCTAAGTGCACACTGGAAAGAGTGTAGAATTGTGGCTAAATTGTTGAATTTAGGACTAGGGAGTTCCAGGTTCAACTCCACTCTTAGGGCAAACTCCACTGGGTGAGTTTGGCCAATGATTCGCTATCTGCTCAGTATCCTCCAAGAGTAGTTCTGGGAAGCATTGGAAGAGGGCATTTCATCTACATTATTTTGATTTTATGGAGGAAAGGCTGATTGGAAATTTAATGAAGCAATAAAATATATTATTGAAGCAGCTCACTGTGTGGAAGGAACAAAAACAGTATTCATCCACACCCATACTATGGATGAGGGACACCTTCCCCAAAGCCTTCCATACAGTAACTCCTGCAATGAATCTAGTCTGGCATCCAGTCTAGAATCTATGACACTCATAATCTCATGAAGACTTATGTTCCCATCAAAACTAAGCGAGTGTAAACCTCACCACTGTATGCATGGGAAGAGTATGAGTCATTCCATACAGGGAAGCATGGGCAGATTAGACTGTATTATAAGCAGAAGGATAATAGAAAGAATGGGTGTCCAGAGAAAGGGGCAAAGAGCTTAAAATGGTGCATGGGAGTGAGAGTAGTTGCATATCAGTAAGGATGGCAAAGAAATATTCCTTTTTTGTGCATTTATTATAGTGTAGATGAAGACATGCTTGTTTATTTATTTATTTTATTTATTTTATTTTATTTATTTAACAATTTATATCCTGCTCTTCAGGAGATAGCCGTTCAGAGTGGCTAATATAAATTTAAAGCAATAAAACAGTGATAAACCAGTAACTGTGACAATGCTTTTCATGGGGCTCAGTTATGAAGAAGCATTACTAATGTTGCTTTGGAATCCCCAATATTTATTTTAAAATTACCTGAAATATTCTCTTTTATGCAACGACAGCACACTGTCTATTATTATTTCCCTCCAAAAAAATGAAAGAAAGGAAGAAGAGACTGCAGCCATGGTTTGCTGTCTTTAACAACAAAACATTTTTGCTGAGAGGCTACTGTGTGTTTTATTTCCAGATACAGAGGTGTTTACTTCCATCTGGTCCTCCTATTTATTAGCTTCTCCAAGTGTGGGAGGATATAATTTACTAATCCATATAAATAATTCCACTCATATGTACCATATACTCCTACACAATAACATCTGGCTACTCCCTCTGGAGAACAAACTGGGGAGGTCAAGATGATTATTTACTTCTTCTGTTTGTGACTGCTTTCCAAATGTCTCAAAGACTCTTCTCAGTCCTATTGCCTGGGGACTTCTAACTCAGGATATGAATGAAGTCAGAGCTAGCCAAATGGGAAATGCAGTCTGGAACAATATCCCAATACAAGGTTATTTGCCCCAAATGTATGCAGTACTGGAGGAGATGTAATAGATGCACCAAGCAGCAAAAGTGCCTAGTGAGCATTTCCCCTACCTGCTTGCTATTGTTGTTGGGTGGAGTTTTTGGGTTTAATACTAGACTTCAAAAATATTGAATAGTGGGAGATTCAGGAAAACAATAGGTACTTCTTCACAGAGTTAAACCATATAGCTTATTATGGGATGACCTCAGTTTGGACACTTTTAAAGACAAAAGGGACAAATGGAAGATTGACCACAAATATTGGTATTTCTATATTTAGGCTGTGTGTATACTTTGAAAAAGATGTGGAAAAAGTGTGTTAGACCTAATGTTCTTTATTGGGGAGCCTGTGGTTTTTTTTCCAGTTTCCAGGTGAACCTGACAAAAAGATGCTGCTGCTTTGAAAGATATCTATGGGGCAATTTCTTAAAAGAACCCCTTTTTTGGTGAAAAGTCTGAAACATTGCTCCCACACTATCCTTTCACTTTGGCGGTGGAATTAATTAATTAATACATCCGGTGTGTATTCAAAATCACCAAGAACTGAGTGCTTGTTCTTGCAGTAAGGAACCTCTGCAGAACTTGTGAGAATCATTTTTTTTATTTTTTTACATTGGCACTTCTTACCTCATTTTATCTCTCCTCTCTCCTCTCTCCTTTCTCCTCTCTCTCCCTCCCCTCTTCCTCCTTCTCACTTCATTATCCTATTGTTGATGTCTCTAGGTATTGTTGAGAATGTATCTCAACACCAACTACCAGTGCAACATATGGTCGTGGTTATAATTAGTGGCAAAAGTGCAAGTATCTTGGGTTTTTTGCCATATACTTGTAAATGCAGCAAAATATTTTGTCTATTATGTATGCCACCCAGAAGTCACTATATGTAAGGGGCAATTATATAAATATGTTAAATAAAAAAAATAGAAAGTTATGGGAAGAGGAAAAGGTGAATGGAAGAATGAAGATATTTTGGTAGCTTCAGCACCTACAATAGCTTGAAGTGAGACAATTGCTTTATTTTGGGGAGGGGGGTGCTCTCCTATTGGTCAGCTGAAGGAAGAATGCTGGTTGAATTTCCACATCTGTTCTCTGAATTCCAAAGTTGGCAACTGCTATGTATTGACTATATATAGTTGTGTTAAGCCCTGCTAAAGTGAAACTAACCTCTAGATGACCCTAACTGTTAATGCCAGCTGTTTTGAAGGGAAACTTAGAACATTCATATTTGGGCGGGCTTTTTCGGGTACTATGATTGGTTAAGACCCTGTGGGCCCAGAGTGTAAATTACAGGGATTTGCCTGCAGTTCCTCAGTTCCAGTTTTAAGCCAATAAATGCTGTTGTGTCCATTCTGGCCTGTTTCTTGCCTACTGAATCCCACTACACAATAGTCAACATTGAATATAATCACACACCTGGCTTCTAAACAGCGGTGGTATGGAAAGAGCACATACAAGTTCCTTAGAACTTGTGGTTATTACTCCATTTATGCATTTATATATCCACTCACCTCAAATCATGTAACTGTGGTGGTATGAATCAAAACAAAAAGAAAGCCATTATATCAAATTACTCATTAAAAGTAAAAAAACTCAAAGAACTGATTAAAACATACTACACAATAAAAGGGCAAATATTCTAATTCATTCATTGAAGACTCAACTTCAGTTAAAGGACGGGGGAGGGGGGGTTGTCAGAATATGTAGGATGGTCAAATAGCCTCAGGATCAGCTAGTCCCAAAGATAATTTGGTTTTATGACATACAGAGTTTTACAGGTGATACCCAGCACTTTGAAAATCTATTGGGAGCTCATGGAGTTGATGTCAGCTGAAACCAATGCCATATACATCTAAAATTACTTTTATTTAATCAGCTATAGCAGGGGTGTCAAACTTGCAGCATGCAGGCTGGCCCCGCCCCCACCCACTTTAGGGTTAGGGTTAGGGTTAGGGTGGATTTAAGCCACACTTGTCTGATTGTTGCCTTGGCAATGGCTCTTCTCATTGTCTTGCAAGACCATTTTTATGTCCTCTGATAGGAAGTGATATGTGGCCATAATGAGAAATGCCCATAACTATCATGCAGTCTGGACCAACTGAATCTTCTGAATGGTGTTCATAGTAACCCATGTAGAACATGTTGCAATACAAAAAGTCAGGAGATGACTACTGTATGTGAGCAGCTCCCCATCTTCCCAATTCAGGACTGGTACAACTAGTATCCGAGATGGAGAGTGCAAGGGACCTCTGGCCACATCTACCATTTGATGTTCCAGCAGGAGCTGTGAAATTAGGACAACCCACAGATTATTGCTCCATCCACATATTAGTCATGAGTCAGTATCTTGAGTATTGATAAACTATTGACAGTTTTACAAAATGGAGAGTGGGAAGCACAAATGTATTTTTAGCCTGAAAAGGTTATATTCTTTTTTACATGGAAGCAAACTTTTCCTTCCAAAATTTCTGCCAGCTCAAAGCTCCCCGCAGCTGCTCTTTCACATGCCTAAGGGTCTGCATTGAACTGTTGTGATTCTTCCCATCTGAAAACACAAACATCAGCTGGGATCAATTCAGACTAAGCAGATGGATAATAATTTTATGCATCCAAATTGTTACCAGTTGTTCCACATTTGTTTTTTTACTTTTACAAAAAAAAGAAAAAGAAAGAAAGAAAAGAAAAAGGAAATATTGCCTAATTGGTGATAAAAGGGGGCTCTTCTTTCCTTCGTATCTTTGGTCTCATGCTCTGCTTCTGAGTCTGGCTTGGCCTTGTTGGCCATTTCCTTGTCATCAACACAATTAATGATGGATTCCTTATTTGTGGTATTAGAAGGGGTTGCAGCAAGTGCCAAAATCCTTTGGAAGATGATCATTCTGCATCAGTCTAATAGCATAACAAGATGTGTAACAGCTGTAGCACTGATACTTTGGCAAGTCAGACTATAATTCTGGAAGATAGCAAAATTTCTGCTTGCACACTATGGACAACTTATGCCTAAACATGGGCAATCTTTCAAGCCCTGTGGGTCATCTTGCTTGCTCAACTGAATGCCAAGAACTCCGTACAAACACACTCATGCACACATTCAGCTGCATTCTCTCACACACAAATATTATATATATCTGCAGATGGGCTGCTGGAAAATTCACATGATCCTGTTGCAAATCTCCTCCCAGTATCATGGGCAATATCACTGATCTCACCCTATGAAAGGCAGCAGGAATCAATCGTTCTAATTTTGAGGAAGAAGCAAGCAATTAGTTGTTCCCAGTGTCTCCCCCATAGTATCTCAACTACGATGAGATAGTAACACCATTTAGGATATTTTCCTGATCCTCCCCTCCCCAGTTTATTGAGTACCCCTATTGAGAAATCTTATAGGATTTTAAGGACTATTGAGAAAAGTATTTTTTCTAAGGGCTGATTTGAACATCGCTACTTTATTCCAGCAATCACAGGAAGAAATCCAAGGAAAGGCTGTCAAAAGTCAGTGAAATGGTTAATCTGTCAAACAGAATGGATGGCTAAAGCAAAACTGCCTGTGTAGATTTCCACATTTCTTTAGGAAAATTCTTATTTTCCACCTCACTTGATACAAGCAAACACTTGTAGGCTGGAGACATTGTGGTCCACGTAGAAAGGAATGTTGGGTTTCTGCCATCTGTTTGCAGATCTTCACTTTGAAATGTGGGCACAATACCATCGGCTGTCAAGTTGTGTTAAAAACTTAAGCAAAGACAAAAACATAGGATAATATTTACCAGATGACACTTGTATGTAATCCTTTTGGAATTTTGGGAGTAACCAACTTTCATGGATTTTGAAATAAACCATGTATCTTTTTCTTTTCACCCATTTTCTCTTATTAGAAGGGAAAGAAAACAATATATTAATAAAAATTAAGCATTTTATATGGCCGAATAATGAACAGCCTGCAGAAGCATCAGATGTTAGTTTTTTTTTTAATTTCTTGGCCATATAAAAATATTTTTTTCTTTTTTTAAAAAAATAGACAATATGTTTCATTTAACTCAGTAACGTATTAATATAACTGGGATGGAAAAACATAATTCTATTTTTTAAATAACAAATTGGCAAATACAGTATATTATTTCATGTGTAATATATTCATTTTAATGCTAGATTCTGGGGAGTTTATTAATTTTCTAAGAGGAAAATATTCTGTGGAATTCTTGTAAGAATTCTTTCTATTAGCAACACATATTGGAAATGAAAACAGGACAACCCCCAAACTCTTTGAGTATATAGGATTTAAAAAATAAATAAATGCAAAGACAATGAAATTAAAGAAGTTTAGAGAAGCTCCCCTGGGCACTCACCTTCTGTGAATTTGCAGGCAATGCAGAAGAGTGAAGTTCTAGGGTTACTAGGAAGAGAGGAAGAAGATTGGTTCCATGATGAATGCGGACAGTGCACTGATGCTACCCAATTACTGCTCTGAGGGAATCCTGTGCAGCTTCATCTCTGCTTCGGAATGAACAAAGTCATTGATTCATGGCAGCTAGGCAATTGAATGCTGCAGTTGTCTCAGGTGTAGAGGAGACAGAAATGGAGGGACAGTATCTTGAATACTGACATCAAGGCCCGGTAGGGGCATGCCAATCTGATCTCCTTTTCTCTAACTGTATAAAGACCTAAAACTTTTAGCACTATAGAGTATGGTGGTAAGATTACAGGAGAGAGAAGGAATCTTCTACGGACTTCAAACAACTGCACAGCTCTTGTACTTATAGTAGAGCTGTTTTGAATGGATACTGCAATTTTGGTTGCAATCGATCTCAAGCTTGCCTCTGAACTCAACAAATATGCTATTGGTCACAGAATTACATTCTCCAAATGTTTTAGAATTTCATTGCTTGGAATTTTGGGATCTGCAATCTCAACCCCTTTGATGCCAGGCTGAGGATGGGTGTTTACCAGGTTATTTCCTCAGTATGCCAAATGCATTTCCAGGGAGTTGAAGTCCACAGGTTGTAAAGTTGCTATAGTTGCCCACCCCTGATCTATTCCTTCTCTTGGAGGCTGAAAGGATGAAAAGGTAAGTCATTGTAGTCAATTGTTGGATTGAGGTATGATGTATGGCCAGGCTTGAATACATGCATACATGTGTAAATAGACAGAAAGATACCTTCCATCTCTTGTAATTGTATAAACAGTTATCATCATAACACTGTTCCCAGTATTTGATCCCATCTATCCAACTTATCTGGTATGTATCCTTTCTTCTATTTCTTGAGCCTCGTATGTCTATTTGCCGTCCTTATTCAGATCACATATCTCAAATGATTTTCAGCTTCTGACCCTTGCTTCAAGGGATTAGTCGATTTTTATTTGGTCCAAGACCAATTGATTGGTCCTGCTTACAGCACTCTTAGTAACCATTTTCAAAATCTATAATTCAAAAGCATCTCCTAAGCTGCTGAGTTAATTTTGCCCAGGTTTATATTCCTCCCTAGAATTACTCTCTTCTTTATTTCTCCAGCATATCGTTCTCTTTCATTTTTAGCTCTAGAAAGTAAAACTGTCCAACCTCCTTCACATTGAATCTCACTGTGCATTCAATAAACATGCAGATGGACATTGTTGTTACCATATTAATTTGTAATAATTCAGATTTTTCACTTTTATTTAGCTTTTAAAGTCTTACTTTTAGTTAATCAAGTGATGCATACTCTGTTGGTGTAGAGGATGTCACATCCTTTCCTTTTGACTTCCAGTTTTGATCCCAACAATCTTTATTTCCAGTTCTACCATTCTTATATTATATTCACTATATAAGTGAAACAAATATCATAGCTATTTGGGCAGCGAAATTTATTTTTTTAATTTTTATGCTGCCCTTCTGACTCTGCAAAGTGACTTTGGGCAGCTTACAATTAATATCATAAATATAAAAATATTGACAACATTAGGTATAGAAATAAGAAGCAAAAGGCAAGATTGGTACAGTGAAGACATCTTTTTTAGTTCATCAGCCATCTCTGGCTCATAGTTGGGACATGTCTGTCAAGAATTCCATGCAATGAATGACCAACTGTATTGTATCTCCAAGTGGGCATCTCCACTCAAACTAAATTGTCAAGCAATTTGGCTCAGTGATTTATTTAACCTATTGGTTTCCCCAAGTTTCCATTTTGCTCTGTTGCCCTCAAATTTTAAGTAATGCTGGTCAGAGGAAGCCTGAAGTTTTGTTTGTAACATCAACAGTTACGAGTCTTGTACCTAATGGCAAGTCAATAAGCATTTGTCAAATAGTCTCCACCTCATCCTCCAGGAAAAGTGAAGTCATGATCAATTGATTTATCCTTAAATTCCTTGTTTCTGCTGCTAAACATACTAATGGGACTTTGGAAGTTGCCCGCATTATATTTGATGGATTAAGAAGAAAAAAATGCCCATTGGACATATCTAATGGTAACATTATACTTATATAACCATTACTGTGTGTATTATTGCTTTATTTGATGCATTATTTCAATTTGTATCCGGCTACAATGGCTAATAATATAAAATAAAATATAATTAAATCCATATAAACATTAAAGTACACTTTTTATAATTGAAAAGGGTTCTCTTAAGAGGAAAGTCTTAATTTCTTTTCCGAAAATGAAATGAATGAGAACTACATTCAGTGCCTCAAGAAGTATGTTCCGTAATTGGGGGGAAATGAAAAATGCAGGAAGGAAATGAAGGAAAAATAGTCCCTCTTCCAGGCTTTCAATGCAGGGAATTCTGACTGACCCTAATTTGTAATGCCAAACGTGGAGAGAAGGTGAGAAGAATTATTTTGGACAAAACGGGGGGAGATTTTTGGGATTCTATCGCATAGTTCATGTAGATATCAAATGTCACAAATGATTGACAATGTAGAAAACACAATATTTTGTTTTATAAAGCAGATAAAGCATAATGTATGTGCATTCTAGAAATGGGCCAGATAGGGCTGGAGTTGATTGAGAGAGATATAGGTTTGCAAAAGATCTAGGTTTGACCCTTCTTTGCAGTACTGGAAAACATTATTCTGTGAATCTCTAGAGATCTGGCATCAATCAGCAAATGACCAAGAATCTTGTTACAATGCACCTTTTTAATGTGCCAAATGAAGCCAGTAGCTACTTGATCCATTAGGCAATTTGTCTAAAGTCACACATGCAAAAAGAGTTAAATACCCCACAGAGTCTTAATTCTTTTTAAAAATGTCTTTATTTAATTTTGCTTTCTCCATTTGCCATTCATGCAGCTAATTCTATATATCCATTTCATCAGAGGATGCAGGGGCTCTGGAATTATGACATTCCTCTATGCCTTTCAGTGAACGCAACTGGATTGAAATTGGCAGCTCCTTTGAGTTTCTTCCTTTGCTAGCCCTTTCTCCCCAGGTACTGATAATGTGATTCTTTTCTTGTCCTCAATTTATTGCCATGCAACCTCAACAGTTTGAGCAAAGTTGCAGGACGATGGCACCTGTGTAAGGAAATGTCAGCACAGCAGGAATAAAAGGCTGCTTCATCTCAGCAATTGTTCTGTGCTGAGCATAAAACTAACACGGTGCACAGCTGGTGGTCGTAATCTATATCCATCAGATTTGGATAATAATACCATAGGCAAGTTTCAAGTGTTGATTACAATAACAGCCATCTTGAGAATCACCAGAGGCTGAACTCTGAAATTCCAAAGCTAGCAAAGCTGAAGATGGGCCACCTGAGCCCCAAAACTTCATGTTACTCTTGGTATGGTAAGGAGAGTTATACAGAGCTGGAAGGAGAAATGAGCTGCTAGACAGAACAAATACATTGACAGACAATGGAAAGTTCAATGGCTATTATATACTTTTGCGCCTACAGGTTTATTTTAAATGAAGTCACTGAAATAGCACAAGCAATAGCATTTCCATGGTCAGGCTTGCTCTGGAGGTGTTGCACTGAACATTTTGAGTCTGCTTGTGCAAGCATTTGCTCAAGGACCAAACAAGCATTTTTGCAATTAATGATAGGTTCATCATTTTCATTATGACTTGGGCTAGTTGGATGGGAGCCTTAGCAATAGCCATAATACTTAGACTTATATACCACCCCATTCTTTGGGCAGCATTCTTTGGGCAGTTTACAATATGAGCATATTGTCCCCAAAAACCTCTGTCCTCATTTTACTGACATCAGAAGGATGGAAGGATGAGTCAACCTTGAGTCCATCAGAATTAAACTCCAGAGTGTGGGCAGAGTTAGCCTGCAATACTGTATTCTAACCACTGCACTACCAGGGCTCCCTTATTTCCTACACATCAGCTGGGTGGAGAGGATAAGCAAGTCAGTTCATCAGTGAATAACAGTTTTCCCCAGCAATTCCCATTTAATAAACACGAAAAAATAGTGTTTTCAGTCAGGATCATTGAGAATCCTTTTTTCCAGGCTGGAAGGTGTATGTTTACTTTCATGTTGGGCTAAATAAAATTCTGCACTTATCAAAGCCCAAGAAGGAAACCTTTCATGCTAGGATCAGGCTGCTCATCCAAGTAATCCAACAGTTTGTCTCCAGAAGTTGTGAATGCTCCAACACTGGGAGTTTTTAAAGAAGAGATTGGATAACCATTTGTCTGAAATGGTACAGAGTTTCCTGCCTAAGCAGGGAGTTGGACTGGAAGATCTCCAAGGTCCCTTCCAACTCTGTTATTCTATATTCTAAGTATAATCCCACACTTCACAGCATTCCCTTTTCATTTAATATAGTCTTTGTTCTAAAGCCACACATTTGGTGGGTCTCAGGTTGGTCATTCCTGTGCTAATGTTTACATAGCCCAGCAGATCTTGCAACCACTAGTAGAAGATTGTTATCTCTTATATTTCTATTTATGTTACCCTGGAACCAACCAGCTATATCTTAAGAGAAAAATTGTAGACAAATTGAGCTTTTTATAATTGCCTTATTACTCTTTTGTTTCTATACATACTGTATCATCTTAATTCACACTTCTATTTAGTTTTATGATTAATTGAATAGAGTTTATATTTTATTTTTAACTATATGATACATATAGTTAAAAATAAAATACAACCTAGAACTAAGGAGAAATTTCCTAATGATGAGAAAAAAAATCAACCAGTGGAACAGTTTGTCTTCAGACATTGTAGGTGCTCTATTTATGGAGGCTTTTAAGAAGAAACTGGACAGCCACTTGTCTGAAATGTTATAGGGCAGGGGTGTCAAACTCACAGTGTCATGTGACGTATCGGGACTTTTTTCCCCTTTGCTAAACTGGGCATGGGTGTGGCCAGCGCGTGATGCATCCGGCCCACAGGCTGGGAGTTTGACAGCCCTGGAATAGGGTCTCTTGCTTGAACAGGAAGTTGGACTAGAACACCTCTTTCAACTCCATTATTCTATGTTTTATATAGACATCATGGTTTTTATCAATGACTTCAATTTGATTTTTTTTCTTTTTATGAACTGAACTGTTCTTTTATTAATTTAAAATAATTAAGTAAATTAGGAACTTGAGAGATACCTAAATTAACAATACACAGAGTGGTTTACACTGAAACATGCACGTCTAATTTAAACTGTATCTGAATCTCATTTACAATTGTATCTTGTGAAATGAAAAGGATGCTCTGTCAGAAGATGTGCAAAAGTCATAGGAATAAGCTGTTTGCTTTTTCCTCCAAAGATAAATGGATGAAAAAAATGGAAATCCTCAGAACATTAAGCATTTCTTCAGAAGAGAGTTGTAAGTAAACCCTAGTAATGGAGTTGTATTTGAAGGGAGGGGTTGTTGTTTTTTCCTGCCCTTTTGTCTCCTGAAATCTTAAGCCAATTTTGGCAGGTATGTTGTATTAAGTGGTCAGTCTCACCTACTGATCACACACTGTTTTATTGGCATCCTGACAACAGTGATAGAAGAGATAAAATTAACCCTTTGGCACTAAAGGCTAAGAGGGATTCTGTTGCTGGTGGTTATGAATGCATGAAGAATTTCAAGCTCATATTCTCCAGGGTTTAATAGCAATCTGTTGCTGATTTCCCTGGACACTAGGAGTAGCAAACAGTGGTCTTTTTAATGAGCCCCCAAGGACAAAGCTTGCATACAAAGCTGCGAAACTCTGGACAAACATAAAAAGAAGAAGAAAACCAATCAGGGATGTTTAATTTCCTAACTCATCATTGGCAAACAAAATTTTCATTTAATAAACCATGTAATGATTCACAGAGATTCTTTGTATTATTATAAGCACAGCCAAGTAATATAACAGTTGCTTTCCTTTTCCTTTATTACTTAGCTTAGTCTAGTGTTTTCATTCAAACAAAGCTATATTTATTTGCTTTCAACGTATTTATCCTTTTTACATCTTCTGCCTTCAGCTTCCATGACCGTTCCGCTTTCTTGGCTCATGTAATGGGTCCTTTGAGGTCAAGAGAATACTGGATGATATGAGTGGTAAAATAAGTGATTGTGCCTGTGTTGCGAACTCTTCATTAAATCTGTCCATTGACATTTAGACTGAGAAAAAGTAGATTTATAGAGTATGCTGGCTATAGTTTATTCAAAAAGGGAATGAAAGTTTCTATCATTCTGATAATCTAGGAATGAAAAAATACACCTGAAAGTTCATAATTATTTTTTATACTGTACGTTGAACGTATGCTTTTTGCTATGAGTATAGCCTTCTATTAATACCCCTGGAAGTATGAACATTTGGAGTTGAGAATTGTATTGAAAAATTTCAAGCAGCATGGAATCCAAAAGATAGCAATGTTCACATCTATCCAGTGCTTTGAGGAAAGCAATTTTGGCTTGTTCATCTCATGCTGAGAACACACACACACACGCGCGCACACACACGCACACACATGCATCTAAATACTCAGCTCATAATGCTGTAAACAAAGTTGTACACTAGCTAATGTTGTGCTTCACTAGTTACTGGACACATTAAGAGTGGATAAATATTTTGTGAAAAAAACTTGCACTTTCAATAAAAAAAAATCAGCAAAGGATATACAGGAGGAAGTTTGGCAGTGGAAAAAAAAAGATATACTTTTTTTTTTTTGCTTTTTCTGCATTTATGGTCTGGGGATGGGAAGGAAGGAAAATAAATATTAAACCTAATCAGGGATGAAGACATTCAATGGTATCCAATGGTGGGATTCAGCCAGTTTGCACTGATTCAGGCAAACCGGTTGTTAAATTACCTTCCTATCAAATGGGCAATGGAGTGGCCGGCATGAGGGAAGGAGAAGGCTGCTTTCCCTCTTCTCCCTGCTCCTCCTCTTTCCCTCATGACAGCCGCTCCGTTGCCTGTTTCTCCATTGCAGTGCAGTGCAGCACTCAGGATCCACTTTGGTAGTGTGTGTGTTGGGGGGGGGGATTTAACAACTGGTTCGTCCATGGTCAGATTAACTGTTGCAGGAAGCTCATCCCGCGTGTGTGGCGGAGCTGGAGGATGAAGATGGGCCACACCTCCCATGACAGTAAACCTGACCCTGGTGAACTAGTTGTTAAATTATTTGAATCCCACCACTGGCAGTATCCACAAGTTGTAGTCAAAAAAGACAGTGGCAATGCACATAAAAATAGAGCTTTGGTTGCAGTATCAACCAAATTTGTTGATTATGCTCTGTGGATACATCTAAAGTGCATCTTAAAAAAACAGATAGTCATGTTGCAATTCATGTGTGATCTTGTGCAGGGGTTCCCAACCCCTGGTCTGTGACCTGGTACTGGGCAAGTGGTGGGTAAGCCTGGGAGAACATGAAACTCCATTTGGCAAGTGATGGCCACATACATGAAACCATCACCTCTCTGCCCCCCCCCCACCTCCACCACCAATCTACGGAGCCAGAAAGGTTGGAGACTGATGGTCTAGTGCAGGGCTGTCAAACTCCCGGCCTGTGGGCCTGATGCGTCACATGCTGGCCACAGTCATGCCCAGTTTAGCAAAGGGGAAAAAAGTCCTGATACATCATGTGGTGCCGTGTGACAATGTGAGTTTGACACCCCTGGCCTAGTGGAATACAGGTCACCCACTGCTGAGCTATATGGCGAGTACAAAAACAAATAGGAAAATAAATTTACATCAATATTTGTATTAAATCTATGAAACCATAGATTTGTTGCAAGATGCAATCAATCCACATTTAGTAGTTCATTGTTAATTCAGATGTTCACAATGCAGATGTTATCGCCTAAGAATCCATGCATGGATCATCCTACTGAGCTAGAAAATGTATCTAAACTGAGTTAGACACTAATGATGATACAACATTGGCACTTTTCAAATGCCTATACTTACATGTATTTCCAAATGAGGCCTTGAAAACTTTCTGGCTGACTACGTATACCTTTAATTTAATTTTTTAAATGTATAGGAAGCACAATTGTAGAACTTCTCATTAACTGTGGAATCTTATAGTCATAATTTTGATACACAACATTACTTACCAATTAGCTTGTCTTGTTCATTTAAATTCCTTTGCTCATATTTTAATGGGAGCTAATGATGCCTTTGTTGACTTATTTAATGTTATGTAAATGTGGCTATAAACTGTGAAGGGTTTAAGGAACAGCCTTATTTTTGCTTACTCAACAGTTTTGGAAGTGCATGCTTGATATTCTCACAAGCTGCTGTAACCGTCACATTGATGAAGACATGGAATGAAAAAGATAATCTTCACAATACTAATCATGCTGGGGGGAAAGCAACAGCAGAACTTTACAAGCATTCAATATTAAAAAAAAAAACAAAAAAAACATAACTAGGGGGAAATGATGGAAATGCTGTTGGCTTTCATTATATAATTTGGGAATGGTTTAAGATCAGTTAATGTTTAATTTACAATTGCAGGAGCCTCACCAGTATATTTTTCAGTACTGAATTTTTATACTGACATGGATTACAAACATGTGCCACTTGATGTGAGTGTAGGATCCAATTCATCAAATTCCAAACAATTATCTAAGCAATGAAAATATTTTGCTTAGTTTAGTATATTATATCAGACGTTGGGCAGATATGGTACTACATTATCGCAATATAAGAACACATAATTTATTTTATTAAATAACTCTAACAGAGGTAAATACTTGTGACACCTACATGAACATTTAATAAAAAAGCTATTTTTTAAAAAATGGCCACTTTTAGGATGATACTTTAGCATATACAGTAATTAATTATAGCTTGCTGGATGTACATTCTTGTGTGGATTTCAGATGTTCTGAGAGCAAAGTATCAATTGAAACATTTTACGTTTTTAATTTTTGAAATGAAAAGTAGTTTTATTTTATTAAAGACTACAAAAAGAAAGAACCTTCTCCTAAAAATCCTAATACATTACTGGTCAGGGTATCATAGACCATGACTCATACTGATTATTAGTTTAATTTCTTCAAACATCATGTTTTCAAAATACATTTCAGGTGCAGCTTTCTGGAAGTGCTACTGCAATTCATTCTAGTAATTGAAGATCTGCAATACTCTATAGAAAGTGCATACAGGGGTATAAACAGGGGTGGACTGCTGGGGGTTCACGGGCGTTCGGGCGGATCCTTAGCGAAGATTTATGGGGTTCACCAAGCCCCCAAATCCCACTCCTGGCTGACCCCACCCACCCCTTCTTACCCCACCCACCCCTCCTAGGAGTCTCCATGCGGTCCGTTGTAGATGCAGG